>LSSN01001350.1:0-63486 GCA_001970855.1 Smittium culicis
AATCCTATATCTTCATGTTTTATTAAAAAAAAAAAACTCTTAAACTTTATAAAGTTTACCCTTTGTTTGATACTCTAATAATAGTAATATTAGCATATTTATCCAAGATGATTTCAATCGTAGTTTTTTATTTTTGTTTTAATCAGACATAAGAGTGGATAAAATTATTCAATAATTCGAAAACGTTATTTTTTTTAATAGATTCTATTGAACTAATTCAATAATTAGTTTATTTTCTTTTAGTCGAGCAAAAAAAAAAAAGATAATAGAATAAAGTTTCAAATATAATAAAAAATATAATTTAATCAGACTTTTTTGAACTGCCTCGAGTAATTTCAAATAATAAAATAGACTAAAATGATCCAAATCGCCTGAAAATTTTAATAGAATCTTATAAATATGATCAATGAACCTTTTATTGACGATATAATTCTCTTGTTATATCAATTATAGCCAAATAGACACAATTCTTTTTATTTTATTTCAAGACTAATCAAGTTTTCTGTTTTCTTTTAAAAAAACTACAGATATGTTATAATATTATATATTATCAAGGTATCAAAGTATCAAAGTATCAAAGTATCAAAGTATCAAAGTATCAAAGTATCAAAGTATCAAAGTATCAAAGTATCAAAGTATCAAAGTATCAAAGTATCAAAGTATCAAAGTATCAAAGTATCAAAGTGTTAAAAGGCCAAAACTCTATTTAACAATCTGTCTGCGGAAGAAGTAAATATACTGATAGTAAATATTTATTGATTTTCTATAATTTTATCGCTGAAATTTATATAAAGAAAATTATAATATATCTCTAGGTAAGATATTATAATTTTAATTTAAATGGAAACTTATAATCACATTATGAAGTTTTTTCATGATAATAAATGCTTTATAATAATAAAATTATATGCGATGTAATTTTATTTTGTATTTTAATGACTAAAAAAGCATTTCATAATCCAGAAAGTATAATAAATATTTTTATTTTATACAAAAAAGCTCAAAAAGTTTTCAGAATTCATAAAAATTCAAATAAATTCACTTAATAATTCAGTATAACATAATATTTATATTTTTTCAGTGACAAAAAACCGTGAGAAAATTAGAAAATTTTTAATCGTCAAAAAATCTTTAAATTTTAGTCATATTTAAGATTGATATAAACTAAATGCTTAGATGCTGTATCAAAATAAAACAAATTTATTTTTGTAAAAACAATAATACATAATAATCACAAAAATTAGGCATATAAAAAATTAAAATTTTATTTTGAATTATAATCTGAAAACGAGAAAGGATACAAGGTTAAAATTTTGATTTTTTTATAGAATATAGCTATTGTGAATTTATAAGAAAAAAGTAAATTATATAAAAATTCAAGTCTAAATAAGCTTATAAACGGTTCAGCTAAAATTTCAAATACCACGAAGTTTAATAGTTTCTAATATTAGCTTTTTGAAATATTCACATTTTATCAAAAGTTACACTTCGTTTCAAAATAATTGAGCTTCGCTTCTTTTATCATTTTGGATATCAGACTTCTTTTTTGGTCATTTTTCTAATCTTGATATATTCCTAGTCTAATAAAAATTTAGTGCAGATTATCAAAGTTCAAATAAGCTAATAGCAAATAATAAAAGAATATTTTTTATATTTTTTTTCGATACTTTGAAATATCTTACCAAAAATTTATCCGAGTTTTAATTAAAACGTTAAATTTAAATATCTCATAAATGTCTGTTTGAAAATAAAATTTTTAACTAAGAATTTTATCATAACTAAAATATTTTTGAAAAAAAATTTTTTATTGTATAATTTTAAAATTCTATTGGTATTTTTCAAAAAAAAATACTTGTGATACATAGTTTCAAATTCACTAAATTTGCCTTATGGTTTCAGAGCTACTATTAAAAGTCGATAAAAAAACTTTCTAATTTTTGATAAATCTTATTTGACTATAAAAAAACTGAATTAAGTTTAAATTTTTGCCAAAAAATCTCCCACAAAGAATTCTATTTTCATTCTATACTTTCACCTGCATAAAAATTTTTCTCTATATTCTTTTCTGCTATTTTTTATTTTTTTTGATAAATTGCATTTTTAAATAACATAAATCTTGACTATCGATAATAAATAAATAACCCATTTTAAAATTACAATTAATAAGTTGGTATTTTATTTAACTAGGGGGTTATTTCGTTAAGAAAAACTTCTCATTATAATTTATTTGCTGGCTTCGATTAGAAAATTTTACTGGTTGTATCAGATAGCTATTTCGATAATATTTATTGATGGGTTTAGAAATAAATGGTTTGATCATTTGTAATACATGTCATCATTGAGATATGATATGATATGAACATACAAAGCTCAGATGATTGCCTAATAAAATTCATTAGCGAGTGTTCTAGCAATCAAAAATGTTTTTACGAGCTAGAGAAAGAATGCCTTTAATTAGCAATGAATATTTTAAAGCCATTAAGACTATAAAGCAAAATAATATTCCAATAATATAAATATTGATATTGATATTAGCATTAACATTAACATTTCGATATATATTTTATTATAAAAATGTATATTATTCAAGCTATCATTGTAAAAACTTTTTGGATGTTATTATTCACGTCCTGATTTATAGGAAAAATTTTACTAAAAGGGATAAATATACGATATAATTGAGAATGGACCAGAGATAAAATTTGTTATAAATTTATAACATAGAAATTAATAAGGAATTCCATTAGTAGCTTTTTGGAAAGAGTCGTATAGAACAGTTCTTTTGTTTTCATATGATTCATAAATCCTTGCCATCATAAATTCTGCAGCACCCTGTTCAGATAAGTCTAGTTGGAATCTGTATCTTAGTTTATTCAATACGTCAGCTTTAGAGAAACAAGGTAAGCCGCTATCAGCCATAATTGAAACTGTTTGGATGATTTCATTGGCATATGGTCTACATGCTAAATATGCCTTTACACATAAATCACAATATAACTTGAAAGGCTGTGCGTTATAAGAACCTCCCATAACCTGTATATACTCAGTAGTGAGTTTAAATGGTGCGCTCTCAAATGTAATTCCGCCAGGCGCTATTCCTAAAATAAATCCGAAATCTATATGTATCAAGTGTCCACTTTCGTCAATCATGATATTACCATTATGACGATCTTTAAATAGGAGTAAGTATGACAAAACTGAATAGGCCGCACAGGACTGTACAAAGTTTGAACGAGCTTGTTGGAATTGAATGGAATCTGCACCTCCATATTTAATTAAAAAATAGTCGTATAAAGAGTTTACTTTCTCTCTTCCTAGTTGATCACGTGAAATAGAATTTGGGATAACTTCTATAACACCACAACCGGGAGCAGTTGATACGACTCTATAAGGGAAAAGGTACAAGTCGAGGCCACATGAAGCAAAAATGTTTTTAAATATTGCAATCACTTGCAGCGCAAGCATATCTTGTCTACAATCGTCACCAACTTTAAAAATAGCTGAAAGTCTAACTTGGGCGTTGTCAATGGATAATTTAGGTGAATCATAAACTTTGGTTTCGTTGATTTTTACAAGGGCGCTAGTTTTAATAATAGACTGGCTTTCATGCTTATGATTATTCATAAGGAAATGGGAGCTGCTGGTATTTTTAACAGAGTCTATGGAATCCCCGTGTATGCCTGTTAATTTAATTTCAATTTTAGTATCTTGATCTTTGCTGTCAGCATTTTCGAGCACCAATCCTATCAAAGGATCTGGAACATTTTCTGCTAAAGTGTTTGATCTTACTGCTCTCATTTTGATTACTAAGTTCTGTGGTTCATTAGTTATTGAGTTTATTTTAGCTAAAGAAGAGTTGTTCAAATCACCCGAGTCATGTTTATTATTCAAATTATAGTCTTTATTAAAGCTTGAAGAAGAGTTATGACCTCCGCCCACGAGCTCTTTGATGTCGTCATCAACTTCTTTATCGGGAACAATATAGAATGTTGCCATGAACGGAGCTTTTGCGTGACTTTGAAGTGGTCTTCCAGAATCATAATCGATTCCAACAACTTTCGCATTTGTATTACTGGGTAAATAAACACCCATTTCTACTTTAATTTTTCTCATTTCTTCATCAATTTTTTTCTTTTTCTCAGCCTTTGATTTTTTTACATAAGGTTTTAGTGAACCGGATATAGCAGTAACCTTATTGAAAAATGAAAACTCTTTTTCGTAAAATATTTTGTCTTCTCCTGATAAATCCGAAATTATTTTAGCTTTGATTCTATCAAGTTTAGGCTTCAACTCAACGTCAGGTACTTTGCCCTCGTCGTCGTGAAATTCGTTGGCTTTAACGTTCCATATAATTTGATGAGCAAAGAGCTGTGAGATTTTAGAAGCCTCAATAATAGCACGTTCAACATAACCTTGCTGGTCATATCTGAGAGCTTGTACAAGCTGAGGGATATTAAAAAATACAACATCCACAGAAAAGCTTTCAAGAGCTCTCATGGCATATTGTTGGATTAATGGCTCCCTGACCAATGGAGACGAAAGCAGACCAATAGCAGATACTGGTGAAACGGAAGCGTAGTAAAGCAAAAACTTTAGTTCTCTGAATGTTCTTGCAGAGTTTATTGATGTGTTTTCTGACATCAAACTTGCAACACGGCGAGCTTCTTCTTCTAACCTCGATGAAACCTGGCTGTCATCTTTAGCAAGCAGTAGTCTGGTTATATCATCCTGTGTGGTATTTATTTTTTTAGAAGATATGCTGCTAAAAGTGTTTTGAATTGATTTCGAACTTTTAAGGCTTTTAAAATCACTGTTTGATAAGCTGTCGTTGTATGAATAGGTATTTGCAGCTTGGTTTCCATTTCCGCTATTTTCGCCAATTAACAAAAGTAGAGATTCACCTTCAAGAACCAACTCTCCAGGGAAAGCCTGGATTAAAGTTTTGAGCTCAGCTTCTACTGAGGGATGTGGAAACCTTTTTGTCAAATAAATTGCTAGCTTTGGATCCGCAATCCAAGCATCTCTAACCATGTTTTTCCAGCCATCGTTAGATAAAGGCGGCTCAGCAGAAAATCTAGCAGCACTCGAAAAAATCGGTGCAACTTCTCCTGAAGGATTAGCCCAGATTACCAACCTTCTGATTTCGGATTCTAAAAGAAGTAAGAGCAAAGCTTGGTTTCTTTTAAATCTCAATTCCATCTGCGAAAGGAATTGAAGTGGTACTATAGAAGAGTCTGTTGTAGCAACGCTTATGTTTCTGGAATGGCTAATGGATCTTGATTTATGAGTATCAGCAAAGTTGTTGTTTGATGGTAAGTTAAACGGTGAAAGAGGTGTCATCGCACCATTTTTGGAGCTACTTGTGTTAGAATCAAACCTATCAAGGTTTAAATCACGATCGGCTCTGGTAAATGATCCTGAGTCAGGTAGTATAAGCTTGTATTTTTGCAGCTCACTATGAGTGTCAATTAATAGTTTTATTTCTAATGCCAAAAGGGATTTATTTCCACTGAAACTCCATTTTGGGAGAATAAAGAACCAAGAAAATGCAAGCTCAAAAAGTTTCTCTCTAAAACGGGCTTCTGAGACCCAATCCGGAAACTTCCACTGAAGCACCTTTAAGCCCATATAAACCAGTTGAAATCTTTCATACCGCGCCAAAGCTGCTGTTGACATTTTATCAATATTTTCAAAAGTTAACTGCAGTATTCTTATCATTGTATCGGCAATGGAACGAGAATAAACCGGACTACTCCATGAAGCATCTAATCTGTGAAGTAAAAACGTAACAAGCAACCTTTGTGGCATAAGCTCTTTGGACATTGCCGCGTACACCGTAGACCTAGCAAATTTATCTGAAGGAACATATGACATCCGAGAATGGAATGGGTTCTTTGGTTCAAAAAGTTGTGTAAAAACGCCATGGTTGTTTTGAATAATCCAATGCCAAACTATACTTAATTCGATAACAATAACAAGCTCGACATCAGGCCTCTCAACTACTATATTTGTCCATACGTAAATCGCTTGTTGCATTAGAGAATTATGGAAAATTGTCACAGGAACCCAGACTAATAAGCGAACTAGCTCCATATCTACTGCCTTTTTACGGACAAGAATGCTACCAGCAATTGCTAATAAAGACGAAACACGAGATAGCTCAGAAAATTCTACTTTTTTAAATTTTCCTTCTTTGGATGCTTTGTATATTTCAGAAAGTTTTTCTTTGATATGATAAATAGAGTCATAGTCAAAATTTCTTCCATTTATAAAACATTGCTCACCATATTTATACAAAAACGATGAAGCATTGTCGCTTAAGCCAAGATTAGAAATTCCAGCACCGGCCTGTATATCACCTTGCTCAAATATTGCTAGACTACCAGGGCCAGACGAAGTTACAGGATTCAATTTTCTACCTACTTGTAAGGCCAAAGATCTACCTACATGCGACTCAAATATGAATGCACCCTCAAACATATGTTCGCTGATTCTGAGGTAGTTATATAGCAAAACTTGAAGCTCGATCGGTGAATTTGATCCCGTTTTTTCTAGCCATTTAAGAGCATTGGATGAAAAGCTATTAAATAAATTGCGCCTATGGGTCATTGAGTCAGGAAATTGCATAACAAAGTTTAAAATTGGGGATGAAAATAAGTAAACAGGAGCAAAGCTATCATCTAGCTCTGATTTGCAACTGAGCCATACAAGCTGCAAAAGTTCAAGCAAAACATTTATCGTGTCTTTTTCAAGAAGATCAAAAGAATTGTCCATTAATATTTCATTAACGGCGTAAATCCCATTTTCACTAACATAGTTTGTGTGGTGACAAGCTAGAATTAATAACTGTTGGATTTGGACACGTGAGTTATTAGATAAGTGCTGTAGCTTAGCTCCTAAATTTTCTTCGTTAGAGCCCATTATTGATGGTTGTATATTATTATGAGAATTTTGTATCCTTTTAAATGAAGATTCTTTAATATAAATCCTCGTCACGCTTTTAAAAATGGCCTCAAGTGGTACGATTAGTTTGGAGCTCAGTATTGCAGGACTCATAAAATACCCAAGGATTGAGCATATGTTACCGTTACGAGCTTTACAAGACTCAATGAAGGATACCGAAAAAAGAAAAATCAATTGTGCCAGTCCCATATATCTGAAAGTTGCTGATAAGTTTGGGTACATTGATTGTAACTTACCTCGAATCCGATTCGTTAATAAAGCTTCTTCGCTTGCCGTTTTATTTGGAACACTATATCCTATTTCAGTTTCAAAGTAGTTAACGGTTGAGTAATGAACTAATAAAGGTGTATGTCTAGACAAAGATTCAAGGCTTTTAAGTTCTGCATTATTTTCGTTTTGATTATCAGCTAAACCTAGGAAAACCATTAAAAACCAAAATTGCCTCCATGATGATACTACTTCAGACGTTGGCTCAAATTTGAAACATTTTTCAGCGATAGCTTCAATAATTGAAGAATAGTAAAAAAAGGGTATATGTCTATCGTTTTTTTTTTCTAGGAATTTATTGCTAGTCGCAATAAAAGATCGCATCACAATTCCGAAGATTGAACATTGGGTTTCTTTATCGTCGATGCTTTTAATAAGCTTTGCTAGAGAGCTTGATACGACAAAAAGTATTTTACTTTCAGAGCTGATGCTATTGTAATTAAAAAAATTCAAAAGAGCAGCTACTATATCTAGTCTAGTCTGAGAATTTCCAAAAATCGCTATTTGACCGAAGCAGGATACTAGTGTTGAGGAAACGGTCCCCTTCTCTCTAAACTCGGGTCCAAGAAGCATACTAACTGCCAGCGAGCAAATTTCACTATTTTTGCAGATAACTGAAATAAAAGTAAAAGCATAGGAGATTTTGATTTTTGCTGAAGAAACTTTTATTGGGTCACTGCTTTTATCTGACAAAAGACCATTAGCCATCTCATGCATAGCAGAAGCTATCTGAAAAACATTACCAGTTTCAGTATAGAGGCAGCGGGTTAAAGCTTTGACGGATAGAAAAAGTATCCTTTTCTGAGATTCTCTATTTTCTTCTGTTGTAAAACTGTTCAAGTCATCGAAATCAGTTGCTAGAATATAATCTACGATAGCTCGCGATATTGAAGGGCGTAAATCACTAAAAAAGCTAGCGGCTTTGGATAAAACTTTAAAACACTCTTTAGTTACAAGAGGTGTTTTCTTATTTTGTCTACTCCTAATATGACCAAAGACACAAAGAAGAAAATCGTCCTCTAGCTTTCCTCGAAGTAGACCTGAATTTGACGCAACTATTAAACATCTTCTCATTATTAGTTGTGCTGAATCGCTTGCAGATGATTTAAGTTCAGAGCTATCAATATTTCCGGAAATCAATATAGATCTCATTTCCAAAAAAGTATTTAGGGATATTTTTTGCAAATTTAGCAAATTTTCATTTGCCTTTGGAGAAAGATTAGAAGTAAGTGGTTTTTTTGGTTCATGTTCTCTTACAAGCAATTTTAGCTCTTTCCCGTTTTTATTTTTTAAAAGGCTTTCATTTATATCTTTGGACTTTACTAAAGAATTCAACAACATTAGCTCAGATAGAGTTTGTATAACTTTTAAAAAGTTAACCATGAGAATATTTCCAGAAGGCTTCCAACCATTCTTGGCATAGATTTTTAAAGATATTTTTCCTCTGGATCTGTCAGATTGCTTCTGGGCTCTTATGAAATGATCATTCATGGTTTTTAAGCTTTTACTATCAAACAGAAGCGTGGATAAAGTTGTTGCGTATTCGATATCTGAATCAGAGCAGGATGTCATGTTGGTATCGATAGCATCAACAATTCCCAGAAAGGAAGGAACTATTTCGGCCCACACTTCCCCTGCCGAAACATTTGATAAATTTTTTTCTAAATTTATGAGTTGTTCCCAGACAATCCTTCTAATGATCGGATTAACAGTGACATTATTATTGCCAATTTGTAACAGATCTTGAGTGAAGTTTTTTAAAAACTCATAGGTTAAGGGTATATGAGAATTTAGTAACAAATCTTTTTCAAATTCAAAGAAAAATATCGATTGATAAATGTATAGTATTCTTTTTGTTAGTATATAGCTTTGTTCATAATCAGATGAGGATTTTGCTGTTTTTGCTAGCATAAGTAAAATATCCTGTTGCCTTAATGACTAATAAATAAAAAAAAGTAAATATATGAGCTAACACTTATAAGTATAAATTTTATAAATTTTCTTACCAGTAGAAGCTTTTTAGGCTTAATGTTTGATTTTAGCTGAGATTTATAAGAGTTTATGGAACGGATTAAATCATTTGATAGCTGTATCATTTGCTTTAAGTTTAAATCTTCGACGATCACAGCATCTCCCTCCTTTTTTATTCCTACAGTTTGAGCCAAAACATCAGATAGCTCATTTGTTATATGTCTATGCAAGCTAAAATAATAGAGTTTGATAAGGAGGCGTTAGTAAAATTAACTGTGGGTAAATGTCATAATATTGAATTTCGTATAATATGTTATGAGAATATTTTGTGTGAAATTAGGTTTAAAACGGGGATTAACATTGTAAGCATGTTACCTTCTGTAAGCAAACATTTTAATTTATGTCACAATAGTTTTTCGGTTAGAGCTCCTGATCTATAAGAAATAGAAAAAGTTATAAAGAATTTATTATAAGAAAAGATAGATTACTAGGCATGAATTATTTGTAACTTGACGCGCTAGATGCTTATTTGCTTTTTACGATCATCACTACTAACCTATCACTCGCTGCATTAAATGTAAACTGTGACAAACAATTAATGAGCTAACGATTTCAGGGGTATTTCTCTGTATACAGCTAAATTAGTGATTCGCCAGAGATTTATAAACCAAGCACTTATATGCAGCCAAACTCGAATAGCCCAATAATTAGTAGAATTTCAAAATCTATATATTTATACATTCACATTTGTCCAATTATGGTATTTTATGCTCTCTAATAATCACAATAGTACTCAACAAATGAATAGATCATTTGAACCAATAAACTATTGGCGATTCAAAATTATAGCTATGAGCTCTAGAATTTTCTTCAACAAAATATTGAGTTTCAATAATCGAAAGGCAACAATTAGAAAGGCCCAAAATGATACCCGAAAAAAATTAATTTGTATCACTTCTGAGATGGTAATTCTGATGACAACTTTGATGCTTGAAACACCAAATGCTTGACTTGAATTTGCATAGCATGAAACTAATTATAAAATATAAACGGTTTTACCAATATCCATCAACTGAAATTGACATTATGAACTCGATTTAGCATATGCTGAGATTATGATATAATTTTACTTTACAAAAATTGCATATGTTTTTGTTAGCTTTTTAAATATTAGAGATTATGAATGATGATAGCATTTATTGTATAATTTTATTGGCTTGGGTATTGGGATGCTGTATTTATTATTGGCAGAATTAAAAAGGCATTCAATTTCAATACTTATTTATTCCAACTAAGAATTTTTATTTGCTAGACAAAAGAACCGATTTTTTCTATTGGATATTAATTAAAATGAAATTATATACAATGTAACACTTCACACTATTTTATGACCTCTTCATAATTAATCACCCATGTACTCTAATGGATTTTAATTTTTAGCAAGTTTATAATTTTATTAATGATTTTCTTTATTTTATATGAATCTTTTATTGAATTCTTGAAATTTAATGTTTGAATATATATTTCAAGATTTATTTTATCGAAGTTTTGAAATACGGCGAGATTTAAAGAATTATAACCCATGGAAATAAATACTAAAATTTAAATAATTTTATATTAAACTGACTTTTTCTATATTAGCTTAATTTCCATAATTATATATATATAGAACCTAAGCTATAATATATCGGACTGTCAAATAAATTCATTTATGTGCTATTTTTAATATACCACTACATTTATTTTCAATTAAGGATTTTGGTTTGATGAATCAAAGTTTTGTTTGTTTGAAAATAAGATAATAAAAATAAAAAATTAGTATTAAGATTTAAAGTTTAAAGTTATGAATTAGTGCCAGTAATTAAATTTTTTAGACTTATAGAAATACGAGATTTAAGATTTAATTACCTTATACCCTTTTTTAATATTTTGAAGCTTATTTATTTGATAATATTAAAACCAAATTTAAAACTAAAAAAAAAAAAAATTACCATGGAATATTATTTTATAATAAAATTTTCGAGAGCGAGCCTCAGAATCATTTTAGGCTGCTCTTTTTGTATCAAAAATTTTCAAATTTAGTACAATTTGGTTTATTTTAGATTTAATAATTGGAATTAACTTTCCTAGTCATCATATTTGCCGTAGGGTGAATCTACGACTGATTGAAATGAAAGAAAGAAAGAAAGAAAGAAAAATAAAAGGGAAAATAAAGGGGAAAATAAAATCAGTTTGGTATAAAAATTTTAACCTTTCAAGCTACAAAAGAAAGCGAATAGAGATAAAAGCGATTTTAGATGGAAGATCTGTAGATTATTATAAATTTTTCGAATACAAAGAAAATATGAACCATTTTAAGCCGATCATTTATCAAGAGATCAAAATAAAAAGAAAACAACGCTAAGAAACTTGATTTGTTCGAAAAGACAACAAAATTTCTAGAAACACACGATAAAAAGCTGAATATGGAGAATTTTTGCTCGCTCTGGAATTTTAGTGAATACATTTTTTATAGTTAGTTTTTATTTTTTTTAATTAATTAGGACTTAAGCTTAAATAAAAAAAAATAAATAGCATCGAAAAAAGAGTAAAAAGTAAACAGAAAACTTAAAGCTCATAAATTATCAAGGCTAAAAATTTGATTTAAACCCAAAAATTTAATTAAATTTTAACCTTTAAAACAAAAATTCTTGGAACAAAGTTTACAATTAAAAAAAATAATTAAGAAAATTTAATTTTTTTTCTCTTAATTTTCATAAACATTATCTAAAACATAAATATACGCTTTAAAACCCTCTGCGAATATATTTAATATACACAACATTAAATCTTTAATCGAAAATAAAGGTAGATTTACGCTTAAAATTACCATATATTCGCCTTTGTTTTTGTTTACGATAAAATTTTAACAAATTTAATTTTTTTCATTAGCTAGAATTTTCTTAGTTGTTTTATTCATAATACTCGAATCAAACAAAAGTTAAAATCTTTCAATCCAAATGAAAAATGAAATGAAAATTTTGCATTAAATCAAATTTGTAACAGCTTAGTTTACTTATACCGTCTTACATTATTTTATATCATATCATTTTCTTTTATTTTATACTTTCTCTCCAAATTAAAAAATCAACAAAAAACTCTTGTATTTAGCGATGTAACTACTCTGCGATACATACAAATAATTATATTTGGACCTGAATTTAACTATTTTAAAATTTTCACTGGCGGTTGACTATTTTTGATCTGTCAAATATAGTAAGATTATTTAAAAAATACAGTAAAATTCCTAGTCACGTATAATTATTGGTATTTTTTAGTATAGCTACTAATAACATATTTAAGCATAAATCATAAATAATTAAAGAATCATTAACCTGGTTTTTTTAACGAATTTTGGAAGATAAGGGGTTAATTTATCACAGTTATATATACTTGGTAAGAAAAAAAAAAGTATAGCATACTGTCCGAGTTTTCAACGCCTAGAGATTACAACTCTCATAGGTATCAACTTTTTGTAAACTTAGCTTATGAATTTCCTTTATTTTCCATCTTATAGCTATCATATCTCCAATTATTGTAAATTGATTGGTTTTTCAAGATATATTGGATAATTTAGTCAAAAATTATTGGTAAAATGAGTTTTTTTTAGCGAAATTTTTGTTAAATAATATTAGAGCTTTCTAAGGTGGGCTTTCCCACTTTTTTTTCTAAAATTCTGTAATACAAGCCAAAATTAGCTTTATAAGATGATAGCTAAATTTTATTTAGCCTATCGCTTTTATCATGCTTTTGATTTTTTATTGATTAACCATTTCATGGGCGGTATACATTTTTTGATATACCAGATATTTCCAACTATGTTCAGTTAATAACTTATATCTGAAACCTTTACAAGTATTTTTTTTTATTAATAACAGCAAATAATATATGTAAAGATAAACCTTAAACGAATCATAAAATAAAATTTTTTTTCATGAGAGTTGAACGGGAAAGGGTTAAGTGAGAATTTTTTGTATCGAGCTATTGAAATCAAGATAATAATCATTCTGAAGAAATGCTTTAAAATATGAATTTTTTAAGGATGAAATTTATTGACATTAAGGTTTTGAAATATACGAAATAAAGTATAGCAAGGGCTCTGAGCTAGTAAATTTCCAAATTAGAAAGAATTTGGTCAAAAATAGCCAAATTCATTTTTTCCTACTTGGATAGTTGGCTTTAAAATGCTCATGAGATTGCTAAGCTATTCTATTTAATTCGACACAATTCTTTGAGTTAAAATTCGATACCTCGACTAATAGTATATTTAATGAAGAATTTAGTAAGCACATAGAGCCAATTATTCTTGCATAAAATGACTGTTTTTTTAATATAAAAAAGTTGTTGATTATACATTAAACTCTCAGAGTTGGAAATAATAATTTTTATTAATTTTTTTTCGCGTAACAATAGTCATTTCAGCCTATAAAATTTCACTTTTAAAAATTCTTTTTTTTTATATATTTTCATGGTCAATAGTTCGCGTACAAGTAATACGCATAAAAATAAAAGCTATAATTAAAAAAAGTCAAAAAGTTTTCTAAATCAAAATTTATATTTTTTTCTATCAGTTTTAGAAGGGGAAATACTACTGATATTTTTTACTTATTCAATCAAACTAAAAAAATTTTCAATCACCCTTTTTATTTTTTTATATAAATTCTTACTAAAATAAATACCAATAAAATAGATTAAAAAAAAGCTGAACAAAATTCGAAAAGACTGCCTATAATCATATTAAAACGAAATTTATTGACTGAATATTATACGAACCATGCTTTAAACTACGATTGAAACATTCAGAATTTAATCTTTAGTAAGTCATTACTTGCTTATCAGTAATATTATTATAAATAAATGTAAAAAAAAACTAAAAAAGAATTAATTTACTTTTAATAATGTGGTGATCTAAAATAAATATTATAGTACTTCACATTGTATATTTTTATGTTTTTTCTTTTCTTTTTATAATTCTTTTTTACTATCTTTAATATATTTATATATAGTCAGAATTATGTAATAAATTCAATAAACCGCTATTAATTATTATCTTTAAATTTAAAATTAATTTTATTAATTATTGATCTTATTTTCAATTAATTAAACAAGATTAATAAACATTATAATAAATAAACAAAGAAAAAAATTTAATAGAATTTTTCAAATAATATAATATTTTGCTGCTTCAGCTTTTCAATTTAACTTCGAATTCTTATACAATTATATTTAGGTATATAGAAGATTCTTCATTCACTCTCTTCAATTTATTCAAAAGACTGAAATTTTTTTTCCTTGTACTTGTTGAGTTTTACCAAGTTATCTACTGATCAATCTAGCAATTTTATTGTTTCATTATGCAAGGTTTTAAATAGTTAATAATAAAAATAATAAGCACCATCTTTTATATTTAAGTATTCTTTTGAACTCGTAACAACTGATCTCGCCGTTTTTTCTTAAAATATACGAATCTAATTTTCTAAATCCTCGATTTAATTTTCTTTAATAATTTCTGCACTTTTAATGCCTTTTTCATAAAATAAATATGATTCGGTAACATAATTCAAAATATCATAGTTTTTGTAACCGCTTGATTAGACATCTATAAAATTTCTGTTTTTTTAGTTACATTTTTCGTAATAAGAAGGTATATATATGTTTGTATTTTTTCCAGTTAAAGCTTTAAAAAAATTAATTATTGTGTTAACCGATATATTGCCCCATGAATCAGGAATAATTTGAAATGATTTACAAAGGATTAAGCTTTTATATCTTGAATTTTTCGAGTCACTTTCTGCACAAAACGTATGGTTAATTAATGAAGTTTTGTACATAGTTTTAAATGAATTTATTACCCTTTACCAAGTGTTTGGATTATTGATTTTGAATTATGTTGAATAGAAATTCGTCGTTTAAAATTCGTTAATTTTATGACCGCTGACATTATCAGTAATAATAAAAAGTTTTCTACAATTTCCAATTATCTCTTCATATATTTCTGAATAATAATAGAAAAAAATCTCTCTTGTGATCCAAGAATTATATTCATAAGTATAATCTAGCTTATGCGTAGAAAAATCTTAATGTATAAATATATTGGGCTTTTAGATTTCCAAATTATCAGATTTTTGAACTTTTAGCCCAATACACTTACAATTAATAGCAAATTCGTTCTTTATTTAGAAGATTTTATTCTCTTTGGACTTTCACTAGATTTAATGAATTTTTTTTTCGATGTGTTCCCAAAAAAAAAGAAGCATTTTTTGTCTTTATTGAATATATCCTTAATATCATATATATAATATATATTTTAGAAAATTTAGAAAATTTTCTTTTTATTCTTTAGCGCCAGCGAAATTTACAGTCCCTTTCTTGCCATTTATAATTCTTAATCTATAACTATTTCTAGGTTTAATTTTATAAAATTTTTAAACATTAGCTTTGAGATCGACAAATACTTTATTTTTTTCTTAGTTTATAGCTATATATCTTATTGATGGATCATTTAGAGGAAAATTCCTGTCTCTGCAGATATTTATAAATTTTGAAATAAAATCATTTAAGAAGTTTTATTTTAGAGTAGGAACTATTTTCTTGGGTCTTTGATACAATTTGTATGAAATCTATTAGCTTTTTTCTTCTTATTTTTGAAATATTATATTTTACGATTTTAAACTCTGAAGCGATATAGTTATAATTATTTTATATCCTTGATATTATTTCGAGCTTTTGATTAAAAGTTAAGGATTTTCTCTTTTTATTTTTTTGAACACTATCCAAATTATTTAGAGATTATATAATTATTATTTGAAAGCCATTAATAAATATATTAAACTAAATGGATAATTTCAATTAATGAATCTAAACTATTAATGTACTAATACTAAATTATCTAAATAGTTTTATGGAAATGACGGTTATTATATGATTTGTATATGAACTAATGTTCATTTTGATATATTTTAAGCAGTATTAAAAAATGAAAAATTACTGTTTCATTAGTATACATGGTTCGTATTGCATAATCAAGTCGTTAGCGTTCAAAATGAATTGAATAATCAAATATTTTTTAAATATGTTAGATTCTTTAAAAACAATATCATAAATATTTTTAAATTTAGCGCCATATACAAATGTTTTGATATTAAAAGGTGAAAAACACGATAAAAAATGATCGGCTAAATAAAATTTAGTTATCATCTTATAAAGCTAATTTTGGCTTGTATTACAGAATTTTAGAAAAAAAAGTGGGAAAGCCCACCTTAGAAAGCTCCTATATTATTGAACAAAAATTTCGCTAAAACATCTTGTTTTACCAATAATTTTTGACTAAATTATCCAATATATCTTGAAAAACCAATCAATTTACAATAATTGGAGAAATGATAGATATAAGATGGAAAATAAAGGAAATTCATAAACTATGTTTACAAAAAGCCGCAATCTCAGAGAGTTTACTGTAATAGCAGTTTCAAAAAGCGTAGAAAAATTTGAGCCAATTACGCTTTTTTAAATTGGGCCAAACTCTACTGGCCTAAAAAGCCCAAAAAGTCGAAAGTATCATCAGCGCTACTTTAAACTTGTAACTAAAGCGAGTATTCTTATGTTGATCTTTTATCACATATTTTTTATTTCTATTTAATCAATTAATAAAATTATGAATGAAACTCAACCAACACAAGAAGAATCTGATAAACAATATTTAGATGACTATTCTAAGAGCTCTTTACCATCAGATGTCACACAGCAAAACAGTACCAACAATCTATCTAGAGACTTTAAGCTACCGTCAAATTTCTATAATTTTAAAAAATTCGCAGTCATCTTAATCAATAAACAACAAGATGAAAAACAACTTTGCATGGAGCTGAATGAGTTAAATTTAAATTCTGGAGGTTGTACATTTCATAGAAATGGAAATTCATTAGCAAAATCGGATACATCTTCAAAAGAGATCCAAATTGCCAGAATATTTAAGGTATTAATAAAAAATATTTATTATCAAACCTTTATTGAATTTATTAATTTTGCATATTCATAGAAAACATACACTTGTACTTCTAGTCTCCAATATAATAACAATTTTGTTTTAGATAATTTAAGGTATTCTAAAGCTTTATATTTTTTATATTTAATCTATTAATGCATAATTTGACTATAAAGGCTGTATTATTGATTTTTGTTAATGTCTATATTTATTTTTTTAAAATAGTAATCGTAAAATTTATGTAAATAAGTATCAAGTCGATTCTAATTGCTCCAGATCAATATTCCATAATGATGTTATCAAAATAGGTAATCTTTTTGTCAAAAAATTTGCTTTGATTTTTTTAAACTCTTTCTTTAATTTTTTTCTACAGATGAACTGGAATTTTTGGTGTGTATAAGCTCACAAAGAGACTTAATTGTAGAATCTGAAACAGCACAGGTAGATTTGTCTACAAAAAAATTTGACATAATTCATTTTTTCAACCAAGCTTTAATGAATAGTTCTTAGTTTAATAGAGATCTTCTGAATTCATACAAATTTGTACAAAAAGTTGGATCGTAAGTTTTTCACAAATTTCATTATAAATTATGATGATTTTTTAGTATTTATAAACTTTAATAATTATTTATGATAATTTTAAACAAATAAAGTGGAAATTTTGCGAGCGTGTGGTTAGCGTTTGAAATGGAGAGCGGTATTGAGTATGCGTGTAAAGTTATAAATAAAAGACGGCATTTATTAAAAACTGGGATTTCACACATCTTTGATCGTGAAGTGTCCATAATGAAAAGGCTTTACCATGTAAATATTATTTTTTCCTAGAAAAATTTTCGATTAATCACTCGTAATTATATTTATTTAGCCCAATATTATAGAATGTAACAACGTATTTATCGATGAAAACAGGATTTATATATTTATGGAGTTTATGCACGGGGGTGACTTGCTTAGCTATGTATTAAATAAAGGCCCATTGAAAGAAACTGACTCTTTAGAATGTTTTAAAAAACTATCAAGCGCAATACGAGTAAGTTTGAATTATACAGTTATGAACTAGCTATTAAAAAAATTTAAAATTACCTTGTTATAACATATAGTACCTTCATGCAAACGGTGTTACTCATAGAGACATCAAATTAGAGGTATTTTGAGTTTAGTATTTGATTATTTTTATCGAATATCTAAATATTTTCTTGATAAGCTATAAACGTAAAACTTTTTCCAGAATATATTGGTAGAATTGGATAACAACTATAAACTTGTTGAGGTTAAATTAGCAGATTTTGGTAAATTATTAAATATTAATTATTTTACAACAATTCACTTAATTAAATGAACTAAAAAATAAATAATTAAAAACTAATAGGACTTGCGAGAAGCGTTAAAGACAATGAAATGATGAATACGATGTGCGGAACTCCTAGTTACTTAGCACCTGGTATTATTTGGCCTATCTCTAAATATTTTACCTAATTTCAAACTTAATATTTACTCCTATTTCCTTTTTGGGATTTAGTTTTAATAAAGCTATCCACTTTTTCTTCATCAATATAGTAAATATTAACTTTTTTTCGATAAAATGTTGATTTTTTAGAAATATTTTGTAACCCTAGAGATGCTGTTTACGATAAGTCTGTTGACATTTGGGCATTAGGGGTTGTGTTATATGCACTGAACACTGGAGAATTTCCTTTTCCAAGAATGAACTTGGGAGATAAAAAAGAAAATGAAAAATTTAAATCTAGCCAACTTGCTATTACCAACCCTGTATTCAATTCTCTATCGCCGCCATGTACCAACGACTATACACTTAATATTAATTTAATGAATCTTAAAATTTTATTTTTTAACCAAGTTTTTTTTTATCAATAGTGAAAGCCTTAATTATTGGAATGCTTCAGGTTAGACCTGAAAATAGATTTGATATAGATAAAGTTTTAACTGAACAGTGGACTAGGCAAGATTTATCACAAGTAGCTTCTGGAATTTTACCTGAGCCTTTATTCAAAAAGGAATTATGGGGTGAGCTGATTAGCTCTAACAAGACAAAATGGAAATTTTCAGTTGACCTTTATGGAGATGTTGTTTTTTTTGGACGAAGTCGCAGTAATACTTTTTTCCTACTACCAAAACATATAAAATTAACAGTAGCTTGTATAATTTAATTTTAATTGGGATTTTTATATTAGAAATGGATATCATACTTAACCACCCACGAATTTCCGGATGCAGTTTTAGCATTTCCAAGACTCTAGTACAAAATGAAAAAAACAGCCAAAACTTGAATAATTCTGATGGAATCCAATTTACCTTTACTAGGCTATGGTTGATACTTTTCGCAATTATTAATAATTTGACTTTTCACTAACTAATTGTTAAAAGGTTTCAACTAAAACTTTTTTTATAAATGATGTAGTGACTTTCCTCTCTGGTTAAACGATGTTAAGATCGATAAAAACAGCTCTTCTATACTTCAAAATGATGACATTATTACTCTAGTGAAGCCATCCAAAGGATTTAAGGGTAAATAGCCGATTTCTATGACTTTTTAGTATATATATGTAGGCTAAAACCGATTTTAAATGGTATAACGTGTATCTAAGTTGTAATATCATTCCTCTAATTTTTTTATTATACTCAGAAACGATTGATTTGATCTTCAAAACAAAAAAAACCATCAAAAATATATGGACTGTAAATTCAAATAATTTGATCCAAGAAAACTTAGAAATCAATTCAAGGAATCTGGGTTCTTCAAAAAAAGGCGATTCTCACATAAAAAAGGGAGATATCAGTTCCAAAAGAGCTATTGATGAACAACTCAATTCTAAAGAGGATAATATAAATTGGCTAATGAATAGGCCATTAATTATAAACCCGACAATATCTAATAATAATTACCCTGAAACACTACCAGAAAAAAAGGTTAAAATTGAACTCCTTGACAAATTGACAAAATTTTGGGCAAACGTTATTTTAATTATCGAAGGAGAATTTACGACTAAATGGAGTCTAATTGAAAGTGTTTACAACGTGGGAAGAAAAAAAGGTAAGTTGATTTATTTTATAGACAAGACGCGATTTTACCTTAAAAAATAGACGCTCATATTTCATTACAACTGTTAATAGAAAGCGATATAATATTAACGAATGAAATCATCAGTGGAAATCGTAAGTTGTATTATCGATTTTTTAATTAGTTAAAATAGACACTTCATTTTTAAAAAACAAAATGTTTTCTATTTGTAGATTGTATGATAGTAAAAGGAAAAAAGAATGATTTTGCTTATGCTGTTGACTCTAGGTTAGCTTTATAACGATATAAATATTCCTTTCTGATAAGATTTTATTTCACTAACATCTATTATTTTTTTTGATGTATATTTTTTCAAAATGAGTAGTCGAAATGGGATATGGGTGAATAATATTAAATCAGTTCCAGGAAAAAAAATTATATTGAAAAGCGGCGACTTGATTGTTTTTAGTTATAACAAAAGTAATAATTATAATGGTTTATTTATTTTTTTAATCATTTCAGCCCGTTCATATTTATATAATTATTATTTATTATTTATTAAATATTAACTACAAAATAGAATTTGATCGACACGAAGTGCTTACACAAAAAGCAGACACAAATACTTTTTCGATTGCCAAGAAATACGGTAAGGTTTTATAGCAATTAATTCTAATAACAGAAAGTGTTTATCTGATATTTTAGATACTGATAGAATCTAATTTCATGAATTTAATCTTATTATCAGTGAAACTAGGGCTTTATATAGCGGAAATATAACACAAAACCCGGAAACATTAAAGGAATCTAAAAAAATAATTCAGGTTTAAATTTAAGTTACCATGTATTTACGTCGCTTAACAGTAAACTTAAACTTATATTTGATACAATTCCTGGTTCTCCAAATCCTGCAATTAATGTTTTTTCTTTTTTAGTGGTCTAAAATAGTACAATAAATTTTTTTTAGCGTTTTCCATATTTTCCAAATATAAAAGTTTAAAATTTTTTTACTTTTCCAAGATTAATTGTTAGAATTTTTAGGAATGAAAAAAAATTCTTCGAAGATGTGTTGGTATTTCCAAATAATTCAACCGGTTTAATACAAGCTAATACCCAATCAGGCTCGTGCGTTGACGAAAATTTTTTTGAAAAGTTGGCAGTGGAAGGTTTGTATATATCATAGGCTGGGAGGTTGTGGTAGATAGGAAAACCGCTTTCTGAAATTTCAGAGACATTTGAAATTATATTTCCTGTTATAGGTCCTTTGGATTTTAATTTCGAATAAAAGACATCTATTTTTAAATAATATTAATATATCATTTAAAAGTAAAAACCAGAAATTGTAAGATTAAGCATAAAATAGAAAAGTAAAAACAGATTACAAGACCTAAAATAGTATAAAATTTTCTTACCAATAGAACTAAACGAGTTTTCAGATTTGAAGTTTAGGAGTTTTATTGAATCGAAAAATAGCCCAAGGCGGAAATATTTAATGAAGCAATACAATCGCGATATGATTTTGTTGTAAGCATATTTTAGTCTATCAAGTAAAAAAATATTTAACAAAACAATCCCTTAGAAAACTCCCTGGAATAAAAAAAAAAAGATTTTTAAAAAATACTCTAAAACTTTTGTAGAAATACTTTGAATATTGAACTGAGCTATTTCTAAGATTTCTCATATCTTTTTTTGATGAATATTTTTCTGTGCTATCATATGATTTCCTGTACACAGTATTAAATCCAAGTCGTTGAAAGTATGAGTAGGACTTTGTATTTTACATGCGGTTTCGAAAGTTTAATATGTAGAAATATTGTAAAAAAAGTTAGTTTGTACTATTAGATAATAATCTTGATTTAAACCGTTATTTTTCAATATATATATAGAGGGTTTAAAAATTAGATTCTATAGCTCTTTTTGAATTAAACAAAAATTATGGCTTACTTGATATTGGTTAAGATTAATAGACTTCATAGATAAAAATAAAATCCATAAATTGTCTAAGCACTCGAACTGAAGAGAGTTATTTGTGTCGAGAATTTCAGAGTCCCTGGAAGATGAAGCGACAAAAGGTTTATTTACAGACATAGCACCTCTCTCAACCAAGAATAAAGTTTCTTCTGGTCGGAATTTTAAACCACCTAGTTTAGCGCTTTGAATTTTAAAATCGATATTCTGTAATTTAAAATTATCTTCAAGGTCACAGCAAATATAATTTTTCATCGGATTGTAAGAGAACTGTAAGATAGCGCTATTTATATTTTCATAATTAAAACTTTTGATTTTTTTCAAACAACTCTGGTATAAAAATACTGTGTTCTTGAAATATTCTATTAAGCTTATTTGAGCACCACTATGCGAATAAGAGTAGCCAAATTTGCTACTAATGTTTCCAGAAATTTTATTTGAATGGGAAAATACAGATGTTGAAGGTATGATGTAATCTACTTTTGATTCACTTGATAATAATTTTATGTCTACCAAAATGTTTGAAACAATAAAATTTCTATATATAAAAAAAAAACTATTATAAGTAAAATCCTTACCTTTGCAAAAATTGATAAATAAAATAAAGTAAAACAAAAATAGATGGATATAATCTACCTTTGAGTTTTAAGAGGAATGGAAATTATTTTTTCTGTATTTGACAAAAGCTTTTTAATAATAGCATTTTCTTCAACAATATCAGAAACTAAATGAGGCGAATGGATTTTCCCGAAAGCGAATTCATTCGAGCTATCTAGAATTAATAATATGTAAATATATACCAAGCGTAATGTCTATAATTAGTGAATAAATTTACCTATTTTATGTTTTTTAAATATCTTTAATAAAGCTTCATTTGATTCATTCCCTTCAGTATCTAAAGCGTTATTTGAATTAGATTGAACCCTAGCTATTTTATTTTTAATTCTATTCATTAGGAAAATTATATTTGAATGTAGAAAATTGGGCAATAATCTATAATGTGGCTATATCATCACTGTACTGCTGCCAGTACGTGTTTTCCAGAAAAAATACAAGTTTTAAGTTTAAAACTTGTGATTGGAATTTCATACTATCAAGATTTTCAATATCTTAACCCTTTCCGGGGCAAGCACTCTTAAACTTATTTAAAAATTTTAATTGGATAATACAAATTATATTTATTTATTATTGGATGTTTATAGTGTATCAACCAATAGTTTATTACTATCTTATATTTATTTATCACGTTGTCGTTTGGTTGGATAATTTTGGTAGTTCAAAAAAGGCCAACCGCCCCTGAAAGGGTTAAGCGAATACATAAGAAGTGTTGCCGAATTATTGGATAATAAAAAAAATTCTAGCCAATTATAATCTAGATGAAAATAATATGGAAGTTTATTTCAAATAGCAGAACTTTTTCTAAGAAAATTATTCATAAATTAAGTTAACCCTTTCTCGGGCAGTAAGCTGTTTTAGATCTACGAAATATTACCATTAGCCTTCAACAAAAGTAATTTAGAATCGAAATCTAAAAAAATATTGGTTGATATGATTAATAGCAAATAGTAAATTTCATGATTAATCAAAAACCAATCAATAAATTGATTTTTTCAAATAGTGTTGGACTGGAAAGATTTATACTATTATTTTAAATTTTATTTGATTAATATATTGACTAGAATGTCTATTATAACCAATATATTTATTTAGTCTACATCTCAAGTGAAATTTCGATGATAATAAATTCAGGTTCACTCACCCCTTTAACAGCGGTTGGCATAATTTGTTCTGCAAAAACTATCCAACAAAAATGGCTTGTAGATAAATTGTTTTGAGTAATTATAAATTGTTGGCTATTAAATATAGCTAATTAAATCTAAAATTATTTTTATTTTTATTTTTATTTGGATTATATGATCATGATAATTAAAATTTTTTAATAGTTTTGACTCCAGAATTGGTCTTGAATCTCACTAAAATCAAGTAACTTTTTAATTTTAGAGAATATATAAAGATATATAAAAGGCTCTCTCTCTCTCTTTTGAAAGAAAAAAAAGAAGCTGAGCAATAAAATCATATTAAAGTTTAAACTATATTTCCTTGAAAAACGAAAGCAAAAAATGGATACTACGAATAAAAGTATCCAAAATGGACAACCCCCAAGTTGGGCTAATGTAGTCAGCTCTAGAAGTAAACCCCCTGATAAAAATAAAAAAAACGAAAATAAGCTCATAGCATTATCGTTGTTTAAGACGACAACAGGAAACGATCCTGTACAAAGTAAAATCATGAGCCTGTGTGGAACTTCCCCAAAGTTAACACTATCTAAAAAAGAAATTGATCAAAACATTGACGATTTCGTAGAAAATATATTAACTCAATTTGGAGAAATCCAAATATGCTTTGTAATTGACATCTAAAGAAAATATTTGTTTTTTAAATTCATAAACTGTATTGAACTCGTAATTGCTTAAAAAAATTATGATTGTTGAAACTAAAGAGTACTCAGAGGAATTCAAAAATACTACTATACGATAATATTATGGCTTAAGTGGTTGGAAAGTAGCCAAAAAAAAGCTAATAATGAACTTTCAAAAATAGGGGAAACTCTTGATATCACATCCATGAAATTTAAAAGTATCAATTCGTTTCAATCAAAAAGCATTAAAATTAATTTTAAACCCAAAAAATACGACAAAATTCATCCCTCATTGGAAATAATGGACGTTAAAGTACTCTTACTGTGGAAAGGAGCCCAAAATTTTCTGCACTTAATGCAAAAAATAATAACACTAGTAATAGGAATATGAAGATTTAAAAGATAAAATCGATAAAAAAAATTAAAAAAAATTATTAAAGAAATAAGTACATAAAATATAGAGAATAAAGAAAATCATACTACTATTGAAGGTGGTAAAGGTAGTTATAAAAGCAGGGATGTTATATGATGAGCAATTATTCCAAAACTGTGGACAATCCTCCGAAAACAGAACCAGAACCTAGCATTGAGATAAATAAAACAGATAAAAAATCGGAAAGAACAAAAAATAATTTCACAAAGAATATTATAAAGAATATTATAAAGAAACTTATCTGATGTTTGCAATACTTCTGAATTGAAAGACAACATTATAACAAGAAGAGAAATGTACTCAATTCAAAACCTAAAAATATTCGGGTAATATTAAAATAAAAATATCAATTTTAGAAGTATCTTTAATAAAATTCAAAAAATTGAGAATATCAAAAAAATAAATAAATAACATGTCAATTTCTAGATGCAAAGAAAATCTGGAAAATAATTGGTCATCGATGCAGGTTGGGAAGCATCAATCCTAAAAAATTCATTTGTAAAAGAAAAAACCGTTGATAAAAGGGTAAATGAGGGGTAAAATTTTTCTAAAGAGTTAGGAATAGAAATAAGCCAATTTTAAAATTTATTTTAGAATGAAAAAGAACACAAAAAAAAATAATCGAAAATTGATTACAAAAAAATGAAGAAAATGATAATGGAAAACATAAAAATAACTACGTTAAACGTGGAAGGATTATACTGTAACAAGAAAAAGGGAAGAGTTTTTACATAACTTTAAAGATTAATCAAATCGAAAATATTCTGCTGAAAGATATAAACATCAAAAATTGACATTCCTTTTTTGACCAATTACTCGAAAAGAAAAGTATCCTGGAAAAAATACACTAATAAAAATATTAATAGCGATAATTATAATATTATTAACAAAAATACCTTCTTTGAAGGCGGAATAAACACCGCCATAATTGAGGACAAAAAATGAAACTTATAAATTTGTACCTACAAAAAAAAAAAAAAACAATAGAACATGTCAGAATTTATTTCAGAAAATTATATATCAAATAAAAAAAAAGACGAAGACCTAACAATAAAGAGGGATATGAATAAGGTCTAAGACGAGAAATATGATATTTATCCTCAAAAATCACAAAAAAAAGAGAATGAGAAAATATTTAGAAACTAATAAAGCCCATATATCCAAAAAAATTAAAAAGCGAATTAAAAAAAGGCGAAACCATTTACACATAGAAAGGATACTGTTATAACCGTTTATCACTAACTAGAGTTATAAAGGTGTGCATTAACCGCCTTTGGCTGATTAATTCTCACGCTTATAAATTATAACTGATAATAAAAAAAATAACAAAGATTACATTAGCCATCAAAAAAGCTATTAAGAGATAATAGTAAATTGAAATAGCCGACTGAGATATAAAAGAACTGAGGAGAGGATCCAGTGAAAGTATAATATTTATTTTAGAGTTATTCTAGTTACTTATTATCTAAATAAACCCCACTTTGTCAAATATTACAGTCGACAAACGCTATGAATAAGATCCGCGTTAGTCCTTTTTACATACCACTATAACAGAAGAAAGTTAGCCAAAACAATACTCTTGTAGGTATAAATCCAGAATAGACCATGTATTTTTATCAAAAGAATCTGTAAATATTTTCTCGGTTACTATTATTGACCCAAAAGAATTATACGATCACAAATGTGTAACTTTTAAAATTAGCTATTATCTAATATAAAAAAAGAATACAAGAAATTGAAAGCTAAATTCAAAGTTATTGGGAAATAATAAAGCCTCAATTGAAATATATAATTCACTAAAAGAAAATTGCAAAGCACTTATTGATTGGAACAATAGTACAAATAAATGCTAAGGTATTTATATATAATATGGAAAAGGCCAGTTTATAAACAAATCAATCGAATCATTGGGGGGAAAATTATTGTAAATTATTAAAGAATAGTAATATAAGCGAATATTCTCCAAATATTTATAGAAAAGAAATATGGTGCAACGAAAATAAAATAGCTGGAATTAAAAAAGAACTGCTAAATGGAATTAAAAAAGAACTGCTAAATGGAATTAAAAAAGAACTGCTAAATGGAATTAAAAAAGAACTGCTAAATGGAATTAAAAAAGAACTGCTAAATGGAGTCAAAAAAGAACTGCTAAATGGAATCAAAAAAGAACTGCTAAATGGAATTATAGAAAGATCTCGAGCCAATTGGGCAGATAAAAATGAAAATTCAAACAAATAATTTTTTAGATTGCTCAAATTGAAAGAAAAAAAAAGAAAGAAATCGGCCAATTAATCGATATAAATTTCGAATTGAAATCTGATAAAGAAGATATTGAAAATATATTTCATAGATTCTACTCTAAATTATTTGTGAATGATGAAACATGTGGTAATAGCTAATCATTTTTACTTCGGAAAATAAAAAATATAATAACAAAATCATAATCTGTGGAATTAAATATAGATATAGAATATAGAGAAATATCAATGGTGGTAGAATATTCACCGATTAATAAATCTACAGGCCCTGATGGGATGATTTTCGATTTTAATAAAAAGAATAATGACATAATCCCCAAAAACTTAAATAATATTTAAATAACGAAAAAAAAAAAGGGAATATAAAATGCTGAGCGGCAGTTAAATCATTACATTAATCCAAAAAAAAATTTATACCTAAAGAATAATAAAAACTATAGGCTGATAACATTTTCTAACACAGATAAAAAAAATACACCAAAATTCTAACTAAAATAATGCAAAATGTAATCGGAGGATTGATAAACAAATAAAAATTAGGCTTCATATAAAAAAAAAGAAGCATATTTGAAAATATATTATCCACTAACTTCTTAATTGAAAATAGTGCTGTTAAAAAGATTAATACTAATGAATATATAATCATATTAGACCAAGAAAATGACTACAATAGTGTATATTGGACCTATTTATTTAAATTCTTATGTAATATTTCTAATTGTTCTTAATTTTTTTTATTGAAAATAGTTGTAGTTTAGTAAATAGATTATATAAAATAAGATAAACTCCAGAAAAAAGATTAAAAAACCCTCTTTATGGAAAAAACCTTTCTCTTAGTATTTATATTTAATTATGTAAATGATATTTAAAATTGTAAAGTAAAATATAAAAATTTTTCATTGTGTAAATTGTGCTGTTACATAATTATTTTATGTATTGGATAAATTTGAAAAAAGTTTGCTAAATAAGTTGAACAATTATATAATTGTTCAATTTATAATAGCCATTGTTTTTCCATTGTCAAATATCATTATATATTCTTAGGTTGAAGAAAACAACACTTTCATAGCTTTGGGTTCAGCGAAATATTTATTAATAGAATAAGATCACTGTTTAAAACCCCAAAACATTAGTAAAAATAAATGGAGAATTGACCCACCAAATAGAAATAAAACAAGGCCTTAGACAGGGGGATACACCATCTCCAATACTATACAATATCATAAATGAACCACTCTTGATTTTACTAAATAAAATAATAAATGAAACCCATTCATTTAGTAATATTTTTAAATTTTTGAGCTACGCAGATGATTTTCTGATAGACATAAGTAGTAAAGATGATGAAAATGCAGCGAATGAAGCTCTTAAAATACATTCGCTTTCTTAATGCAAAAATAAATGGAGAAAAAACGATATATGTTAAAATTGGTTTTCATAGAGTTAAATGGCTGGAAAATAAATGCATTTCTTCGAATGAAACAGTTAATATCTGGGGATAATATTTACATCAAATGGATTCGTGACAAAAGAAACATAAGATTCGTTGATTAATAATATATCAAATGAAATAGAAACCTGGAAAAATAGAAAACTATCAATAATATGAAGAATAATACTATTAATAAATTTCTACTCTAAATTTGTGCTTTACCGCACATGAAATTCCATTCGATAAGCTCTTTTTATTATTGGTTAAGAATAAAATCAAAAAATTTATATGGAATGACAGAAAATCTAAGATAAAAATTGATGCAATTGAATTAGATAAAATGAATCGAAGATTGGGGCTTTTAAATATGGAATCATAATCCAAAAATATCTTATAATTATATCCAGAATTAATTAACAAGGATAAAATATAGACAAATATAGCGATAGACAACCTCCAATATTTATCCAAAATATAAAATGAAATACATAACGCAATTGATCTGCTTATTGATAATAATAAAATAAAAAATATTAATAATTTTCTTCCTATTTAGAAAGCAGCTTTCAAAATAGTAAATATAATCTTTGAAATCAAAAACACTGATTTTATTAATTGGCCATACGATAACATTAAAATTATAGTGTAATTTTAATTTTTTTGTAATTCTTTATTTTTTGTAGTTTAAATGATTATTATTATATATATATAAATAAATATAAGAAGTATTGATATTTAGTTCTGCTTTTTCGAGTAGGTCTAAAAAACCAAATTGGGAAAAAACTTTTCTTTTTATAAACCAAATTTCTTAAAATATAATTATGTAAACTAATATACAAATTTTTGCTGTATTGCTAATGAATTACATAACAGCTAAAGTAGATAAATCCAAATTATATTATGCTTATAAACAATGCCTGATTTTTTAGTTACACCATTTCCTAATGTCTTATTACTTACATTCAGTTAGCATTGTTTATGTAATAATATAATTACATTCCAGATAGTTCCTGTTGTGCTAACAATAATAAATGACAATAGGCATAAATAAAATAAACATGTTTTTAGATACAAAAATGCCAAAAAAAAAACCTCAAATGGCTATCAAAAAACGGATTATCCAACTATAGAGAATTCATATGTAAACGCGTGCTTATTTGGGACAATAACTTAGAACACATATACAATGTTAATATAAATAACAAATATATAAATTTAAATATAAATTCAAACAAGAAATATAATAGGTTTGATGAAGTATACACACCTGACTATGTCTGTTCAAAATCGATATTTTCTATTAATAATAAGCCAATAGACGAATTGAGAAACCCTACAGTACGAAAATAAATAGATATGAAATTCAGGAAAGAATTATTATTTCAACCGAAATATGAATTATTGGAAAATCAACAAATACTGTGCCCATTTTTAATTGAATGAAAATTCATAGAATTTATCTAGAACTGTGAAGGGATCTCCCTGGTGTCTAGATCCCTTCTGAAGATCCTAGTTACCTAATTATTATTCTATTACTTTGTTACTATTTATTCCTACTTTATTTGATAGACGATGAAGCTTTTTTCCCTACTGGGTTTTTTTTTGCCTTATCAAACTAATCCGTCTTGAGCAGACTAATTGGAGCTATCTTTTTATATTTTTACTTTGCTATTCATTTTATGTTCACTATTTATATTTTATTTAAATAAGTCAAAGGAACCATAAAAGATGATTCCTTGGACTAATTTCCCTCAACTACTAAATAATAAAACTCCACTTAAACAATAAAACAAACCCAGAATAATTATTAAATTTATTACAAACTTACTTGAAATTAAACTAAACAACAGGCTATTTGCAAAGTCTCCACTAGAACCCAAAATCACTAGCCACTTATACTTGCACTTTCATAACGCGCTTACCACAGGAGAAAAATTAAAAATATGGAACAAAGATCAATTTGATCTGTCACAGGAATGCAAATTATGCAAATCAAGAAAAGAAAATATATTACATATTTATTTCTGTTTTAGTAAAATAAAAGAATTTTGGAAGCTAATTTGCGAGTTTATAAGCAATAAATCTACGAAAGACAACAGATTAACAACTATAATGACTGTAGAAATAATATTTGATTTTTTAGACCCGCTAAAAAACAAGTTCCTTAAAATAAATATTCCATATAGAATATCTAAGGGCCAAAATCAAAGCTGCGTTAGCAAACGCAATTCTTCCAGCTGAAGGAACATTTATTAGATGGAAAAATCACCTAAAATAAAAAATTATCAGAGATTTTAAACAACCAAAGAAAAAAGAAACCAGAAAAAAAATATAAAACATTTGTTTTCTATTGATCTAGACGGAAAAGTTAACTTTCACAACAGTTAAAAACACTTTAATAACACCCTTATCTTATTAAATTTAATTAAATTTTATCAATAATATATATTTGAATTTATTAATACATTAACATAATAAATTAAATAACGGAATTGATTAAAACATGGAAAAAAATCAATAATAAGGAAAAAAATATGTCGTAGAGCGATTTCACGAAATATTACAAAGAAATAAGCTATATTAAAGATAAACCGAAAAGAAACCAATGAAAAGAAAGAGAAAATATTTTATATAGATTTTCGTTGTGAAATTTTTTTTTTTTTGAAATTTCGAATATAAAGAATATCAAATTTTATTGGATAAACATAAATAAAGCCTATTTTACAAAGAAAATATGAAAGAAAGAAAAGCTAATGAAACGCTACCGCATATAACGAAATAGAAAAATAATAATACTAATACTAAGTAGAAACATATTTTAATTTTAGCTCACCAAATTTATATAAGCTAACAGTGCCCAAAACATTGGTCACGCTCTCGGGAAAAAATAATTACAAAATAATATCCCGTCATATTTTTTTAGTTTTAAATTTTGTTTTTATAGTTAACAAATAAATAAGCTCCAAAATATACCATAGAGTAAAAAATGGTTGAATTATAAATCTCATATATCTATATGCTTTAAGATTTTAAATACATACACTAATCTAAAACTATAAATTTTAAACCTTATTTCTTATTAGTTTTTATTTTTTAATTTTTTTAATGCTTTTTTTTTTTTTTTATTTTTTTCGAACAACCAAATCTTTAAATAAATCACATCAAAATCCTTAATTGAAAATAAAGGCAGTGGTATTTTAAAATCTACTACATATTTAAATAAAAGGTGGTTAATATAAATATTTAAAATTTACTTTCACTCTAAAAAATTTAAAAAATCAAATTTAACTTTCGTATATTATATTATATTATACATATAATTTTTTTTAATACTTGTGTGTTTTACAATCCAATATTTTAGTTTTTATCTGAATTGAATTATTTTCATATATAGATTATAAAATGTTTTACAGAAAAAATATTCTACTTCTCGCGAGTGATATTAAAGCATCAAACATATAGGATAATGATATAATTGTATAGAATTACTGCATTAGGCTGGTCATTTATGATTTAAAAAATTACTCTCAGAATTTTCAGTAAGAGCCTATGTTGATTTTTTATTTCCAGGATTTTGAAGTGCTTCTTTGGTCACGTCTTGATTGATAAAAGTTAAAATTTATTGTTAATATTTTCATCATTATTATTGACGTTGTTATAATTTTTTCTTTATGTAAATTTTAAGACGAATAAACGAATAAACGTACTAATTAAGGGTTTTATAACAAAAATTACAAGTTTTGTGAATATTATAGTGATTTCTGTACTGTTTATATAAAAAAATTACAAAATTATTTTATTTTGTGGAAAAAGCGTGATAATTAAAAGTTTTTTGTTTATGAATTTTGCAGTATCCTCTTGAGATGTGCCTTTTATCATTCCCCCTATAATTTTCGTCACATATTATCTTTATTATAGTTAATGTCAAACCGAGTTTTCTGAATACAATTTTATTTAAATATTGTTTTCATTAATTATTTGATGTGCTTTATTTTTTGTTAATTGAAATTTTCTAGCTGTTGACTTTTTTATGGATCGATTTTAAGAGGGGGTTTCTTCTTTTTCTTTTTTTAAATCGATTAATTTGGAAAATTAAAAAATTATATATTTTTTCTAGTATACATTGTATTATAAAGATATTTTATTATTTTTATTTTAAATTATATAAAAAAAACCCAAAATAAAAACTTCTTAGAATGTTGGATTTTAATATCAAAAGTCATACTTTGAATACTATTGTTTTTGTTTTATTCGATATAAAGTATCTCCATTTGTAAATCAGGGTAAAAATATCTAATGAAATTTAGAATTTAAACAACAAAAAATATAAAAAAAATATAAATAAGCATTTCTCGATTTCATGTGAATGTAAAAATTATACTTAATGTCATAATCACATTTGTAATGGATCAATCGGCGACCAAATGTCTACCAACCGATGATCTTCCTTATCTTTCCCATCCCATTGGCTCACCCTTCCTTTCACCTTACCGATCAGTTCACTTGTTCGTTTCATATATATTGACAGCATAATCCTTTTTTACGAAAGTTATGCTGTTCAACAAGTTTAATTCCTCCCAGTACCCTGGTTATTTATACACATATTATTTTAATACTAAATAAATTATCACTTAAAAATCTCCACCTTGACACATAACTAGCATTTTTTTTTCTGTTATAATTTAAGAGGGTTCAGAATGAGGTTTTAAATTTTGGTGCTAATATATTAAAAAGCCAAAAATAATTATGGATTCAAGAAGGAAGTAAAAGATCTAGTTTAAAAAATAACAAACAGATTAAAAGCACAATATTTACTAAGGACGTATTTATATGTATAATTATATGGGATGCTCTTAGGGGAAACAAAAAAATTTTCTTAGTAACTCTATTTGCTTATTTTTAAAGGCAAAGCTACTGGTTTTATCAGATAAATCATTCTATGATAATTTCCAATATGACTTATAAATAAAAGTAAAAATGATTAGTGTGGATAACAATACGAAAAGTTCTACTCCTCGAAGTAATCACCCATATGTATATGTATCTAAGGATTTTATTAGAATAATACAAATATAGTTTCTATACTTGATTTGATTCCACTATTAGACAATATTATATATTATTATTAATTTGTCAAATTAGAATTTAATATAAGCAGTTTTACAAAATGAGTTTCATGGTTTAAAAAATTTCAAAATTTGAATTTTTTTTAACCCTTTCACGGACGGTAGACTATTTTTGGACCACATAATATAGTCAACAGCATTCAATTAAAATACTTTAATTCCGAGTCTTTAAGAAATATTGGTATATTGTAAAATAACAACTAATAATAGATTTTCTTATAAATCATAAACAAATCATTAATTTGGATCTTTTAAAGAGTGTTGGACGGGAAAGGGTTAAGGAAGATTTATTGAATATGTGAAAACAGTTTAAAATCAATTTTTTAAAGATGCTATATAAACTATATTCCGATTCTGCTCAAATAACTCTAGGTCTTTCGTACCTTGTTTCGACTTGATAAGAAGCTAAAAACTTAAATTTAGTAAAATATCAAAAAGCCTTTATGGTTTTCTCCACACTTGCTACATTTTGTAGCTAAGTTAGTAGTCCTAAATTTATTGGCCACTTTTTATAACTATCAATAGAATTGAATAATGATAACCAATTATAATGTTTAAATGAAATTATTGGCGAAAAAAAAGGTATTAAGATATTTCTAAGCCAATACTCAATAACAATTTATCCCATTTTGCAATTTATGTACAAGTGTTAATTGAAAGAGGTAAAGCTATAAACTACAAGCTATTAAAACCATAATAAAATTTACACTTTTTTATTGCTAATAAAAGAACTTGATATGTTTTATCCTGTATTTTGACCTAGCTATTCTCTTATTATACCACATTAAATTTCATCTAAATTTACACAAAATACTAAAGCACGATAGCAATCAAGATTCTAATCTCATTCGCAAAGCATGGAGAGACCATTAAGTCGCCAGGATTCCCCCGAAATATCAGATTCTAGCAATCAAATAAGTTCTAATAACTCTGTAAATACCCCAGATCCGATTGATGTTAAGACTTCTAATGCTGGCTCATTCGATGAAATGATTGAACTAATTTCAAATAAGCAAAATACTCGGCAAAATTTAGAAATTAGTAGCATCGAATCTTCTACAGCTTCTGAAAATACCTTTAAAAAAAAAACTAAGCAAAAAATAAAGCTGAAAAGTAAAGAAACCGATAAAAAGTTTGAATCTGGTCTATCCAAATATAGCGGCGTTTCTCTAGTTGATGCGGGCGAAATCCAAATATTGATTGTAGGAATTGGTAAAGTTAGGCAAAGAAAATGGGAAAATTGGATTAATGCAATATCTCACAATTGGAGAATAAAATCTTCTGATTTTTTACCTTATATTCAAGGAGATGTTCCTAACTATTACAGCGGAAAAAATAGTCTCGAGTCAGAGATTAGACTTCACTATAGTTTAAGCAATAAAGATGAGAACGAAGATCTTCACACCTTTCAAACAGAAAGGCAAGTTTTGGGCGTCCTTGGAATAGTAGATTGCTCACTTAGCTCAGATCTTGCAAAATCATACTCTGATTTTCATGAAATCCTATCAAATGTACTTTTTCAATCCTTATTTACGTAAATTCATAACAACGTAATGTATTAAAATATGGTATAATTTTAATTTCATTTTTTATTTTTATTTATAGAACACTACAGCTGTTGGGTTTAAATGTTTTGGTTTTGATTTTCCACAAGATGTAAAGCCACAGATCATAAATGGTATAAATGTGGTTTCCAAATTTGAAAAGAATTTGTCAGGTTTCATTAAATCGCAAATAAATGAATTCTCGGGCATTCTTGTTTCTGCATTATCGCTCATGGCTGATTCCATAGAAATACAAACCTCGAAAAATCATTCACAAAACAATGATGATAGTAGCCCCTCCAATTCTATTTATGGAACAGGTCTCGCTGGAAAAAGTGCTCGAGTAGTTAATGAAATGACAAAAAACATTGACAACAATTCACAATATAGCGACTCACAAAATATGTATAATTCAAACCAAAGCATTTCTACTACTGACATTGATGACAATCCTATTGGATTTGGTGATATAAGATCAAGGAGAAATTTAAGCTCAGATTCAATTTCATCTTACAAAGAGCGTTCGTTTTCTGTCAGTGAAGCGAATCAAGGTAGAATTAAAAAATTAGAAGGCGATTTATTACTAATGGCTGGTAGAATTACTGAGGCTATTGCAGCTTACCGTACTAGTATCGAATTAAGCCTGCTAATTGGTGACTATACTTGGCAAGGGTGTGCACTAGAAGGCTATGCTTCCTCTTTATTTATTTTGGCTGAGAGAAAAAATGAAAGGAGCTTTTTAGTAGCTTTAGCTTTGTGCCCGCCAGAGACATCCGTTTCAAGTATAATTAACAAAGATTACGTTTATGGTTTTAATAATAATCCAGTCACTGTAATCAGCAGTGATGAACATTTGAAAAATAAGAATACCTTTGACCCTTCTCTAGAATATATGGGCGAAAATGGGGTATTTTCCTTAATTAGAGAAATTGCTTTAAGATTCACAGAGGCTATAACTCTTTACGAAAAGAGTAACAATTTTTCCCCATTATTACATTCTGAAGCATGTCTAAGAAGAGCTATTTTACAGCTGCTGTTGGACAAAACTGGATCTGGCCCTCAGCTAGAGTTAAATATATGTAAAATACTAAATAGAGACCCTTTGGGAAAAATTATTGAAAATATCCCCTCAAACTCTTTTAAAGCCGGTCTAAGTTCAAAATCCAAGTTAGATGGCTCTGAAATGGCAGCTTGGGTTCAGCGCGGATGGACTCAAGCAATTATGTCTTTACAACTTAAAGACCTGATGAATTTATCGGCTACAATTTCAATGGTATTCAATAGTGCAAAATATAGAAGAAAGCAAGCGTTTTTCTTGCGTCAGTTTTTATTACTTGTCCAGCCGCTCCTTATAAAAAGTGTGGATAGTTCTAGGTTAACCTCGCAACCGAATCATCAATTAAAAATAGACGTTGATACACAAAAGCAAATAGTAGAATGCTTAGGTCTAGTTTCAAGTTTGTATCATGTTGAGAACTCAAGTGTTAGTATGAATAATAGCGTTGTTATCCAACAGTGGGCATTTTGGCTTAGTAGTAAACCTGAAATTAAGAGCATAATTAAATCTGAAAGAACTGGAATGATGAGATCCGGATGGTACCACTTGAAGTCTGATGTACTTCGAGAATGTGTGTCAATAGCAGAATCTATTCCATCTTACCCACACACAATTTCAGGTTCTTTTAGATTACTAAGCTGTTTAAACTCTCTTGAATCAAGATTGGCAAATCTTATAAAGCTAGGCGAAGGCGACAACTTTGCTGCTCACGAAATAGAAAGAATTCACAATGAAAGAGATAATTTAACTCAGTATTTACGCAGAGTGGTTAATATTTACCATCAAAAATTCCACTTTGACCCAAATGACCCGAGAAAGCAAAGGCAGATAATTGCCGCAAAAAATTTGCCAGCATTAATGGCTGGCCTAGGTAAAAATGTTAAAAATAGCTTTGTTGCTTCAAAACTAATTCCTCGTGTTATTGGGCGCGATTCGACCGTAGTTGGTGACGTTTTCAACAACTTACTTCAAAGTATTCACCCTAGTAATAAAATTGGCACTCCTGACTTTATTGTTTACAAGTCTAACAATAGTAACGGTCATGATTTAACTCCTTTTTTGTATGAACCAAGCAAAAAGTCTTCCTTCTCTAAAAGTTCAGCAAATTCTAATGTTGTATTGGTTGCAGGAGAAAATTCTCAATTTCTGGTAACTTTTTATAATCCATTCTTTAACCCTCTTCATCTCTCGAATGTCCAACTTTTGGTTTCTGCCTCTGACCCTGCTTCAGAGTTTGAAAAGCCCAACGAAAGCGTCGACGTTGATGATATTTATTCTAACGGCTCTAACGAGCCATTATTCCAAGGAATTCTACAAGGCTACAAATCAGAATCAATTGCAAAGTCCCCTTTAACAACTCTTGTTCTTCCTCCAAATTCTTTACACACCGTGCCTTTAAATTTAATTCCTCTTAAGCCTGGCCCAGCACAAATAATCGGAGTTCAGTGTTCAATTTTTGAGCATATTTCTATATGCTGCTTACTACCTGAATTATCTAGTGAAGATTTAAATAAACGTACCCGCTTTCAACAGGTTAGAAAAAGATTAGCTTCAGATTTACCTGAGTCTCGACTAAACTCGCCATTTTCATCCAGTCTTACTATGGCGCTTACTAAACCAGATAGTGGCTTTGTTGTTCCAATTGAAATTCTACCCAAACAACCCAAGCTTGAAATAAATATTGAAGGCCTTGAGAATGGACCATCATCTTCCTTTGCTTCTTTAAACGAAGGCCAAGTCGTTCCTTTCTCTGTAATTCTGCAAAATAACGATTCCTCTCCAGTAGATTTCAATATTTTATTTGATTTTACTGTAGATGACATTGATTCGCCTTCACGTGAATACTTGAAACCCGCAAAATCCAGTAACAACGAATACGTAAACTCTAAAAAATCAAAGTCTTTGAAATTAAGCAACTCATTAATTAAATCAACATTTAAACCTGCCTTTGGTCATGAAACTCCTTCAAGAATTGATGGCGGGCAGTACCTAAAGCTAGACTACAACATATTTGGATTTCCCGGATGTAGTGGATCTATACTTAAAATTATTTATGGTGCTGCTCCATCATCTGGTTCTTCAATAAAAGACAATAAAGCCTCCAACATCTCTCAAAATGAATCTTTCAATGGCGATTCAAACGGCGATGAGCCATTCTATTTAAGGGAAATAAAACACAAAATTAATATTCAAGTAAATAAGCTTATTTTCCCAAGCCTTAATTCGCCTTTTAAAATTATCCCTTTTCCTGATAGAACTCGCTCTGTAATTTCTAACTCTGATAAAAATCTATTTATATCATATTCTCATCATAAAATAATACAAGAACTAGCAATGTCTGTCGAAAATTTCCACGCTCCAGGGTCATCTAAATTAATAGTTGATATAGATCAAAGTAATTCAGATTCTGCCTTAAAAATGACAAAACACCAACTTATGAAGTATATATCAAAGTACTTTTGTTTAGTGTCATTTGACATTTGTAATCTGAATTCTTTTTACACTGAAGTTTGTTTTGATATCAACTTGAGACTTCCTGGGTACAGCTTTGAAACCACAATCAACAAAAAAAAAGTCGAAAACTTGATTGTAAAAATGTACATCTCAATTCCAGGTAATTGTGATTATTTCAGAGTGTTTATTCCCATTAGTAGACAAAAAATTTTGGAGGATCAAGTAAGGTATCCAGTACCGGGCCTAGACATTGAAGCAGCCGATTCTACATACAGCGAATATGACTGGTGCGTTGGCTTGGATCAAAATTCCATTTTTTTGCCTAAATTTACAAGCTTGGTTCAGCTTCCAAATTTTAAGACAACTTCTAAAGGCATTTCTGGCAGCAATGAAGAAATTTCAACCTTAAAAAATTTTAGCGGCTCAAACTTAATTGACGATAATAATGAAAACTTTGAGATTCTAAATGATGAAAAACCAGAGACTAGGATAGATTTCAGAAATGTCACTAGTAATCCCAAACGCAATAAAATGCAATATATTGTTCCACAAGGACCTAAACTAAGCAATTTCGAAAAAATGGAAATTCGTAGGCTCTACTATTTTCAGAACTATCTTTATAATTGCATAAGGATAAAATATAATAAAACAGGTTTTAATGAAACTGGATTTATAGATCCTAGACCTTTCTTGAGAGTCAAAATGCGTGATTTAATCCATCTTACCCAAGATAGCATTGATATATTTCCATCTGCATCTTTATCAAGTGATCCACCAATTGAAAATGATATAAGCATGGTGAATCTTTTTGAAAAGGGTTCTGATGAGAGTGGTGCTAACTTTTCAGATTCAAAAACTAAAATCTCAAGTAGCAAGGGTTTAAAAGGGGAATTTTCAGAATCTGAAAAATCCAATTCTAACCTTTATTTTAGCGATTTGAGTCTAAACCCTTCACTTTTCCATAGTTCACTCCAGTGTAATTCTGAATCTAATATATTTTTATTAATCAAGGTAAAAAACAACTTGGGTTATGGATCTATTCAGCCAAGCTTATCTTTAAGATTAGTTTGCCCAGAAACTTACTCGGATAACTTAAATGGTGATTTTTCGGATCTCTCTTGGTATATGGACAAAAACCAAAGTAGTGCTGTATTTAATAGAATATCTAATTTAAACAGCGAAGTTGGTTCTAATGAGGGTAGCCTCGTTGATGCTAATGGTATAGATATTGAATCAGCCAGCGTTACACGCGGTAGCGAGTTATATCACTTTTTGAGATATGCAAACTCGCCTTACTTAAATGACGCCAAGTCTAAGGCCGCTGCAAGAGTTATTAAAACTGCAGTATCCGATGTACCGCTTTTTCAAAAACAAGCAACGAATATATCTCAACGGAGCAGCTTAAACTCATCTTCACCAATCAAAAGAGCAGCTAGACGTAAGAGCAATTCTCCTGTACTTAATTCGACTGTTAGAATAAAGAATAACGCAGCTTTGCCTGAATCATCTCTTCCAACAAACGAAACCCACCAAATTGAGAAGAATATCGTATCCTTCTCAAAGAAAAAAAGTTTTATATTTAAAAGTTTTACAAATACTAGTCCAAAACTGAATGAAGACTCTCAAAGAAATTTTAGCAATATTACACCTGCAAATAGAATAAAACACGCTGGGCTATCGCTTCACAAACGATCTAGTTACCTTCATAATTCAAGATCTTCAGCTTTGCCAATGTCTAGTTTAACTAGAAGCAATAGTTTATCCAACCCAATTGAGCGAAAAAGCTCATCTCAGTATACAAATATCTCATTGACCAATGTTGCTGATTGTGCAAAAGAACAGATTATTACCGATTCGAAAGTAGCCTCAATCCCAAGCAGTTTTAAAAATCATTTATATGTTCCAGTAGTGTTATTTAATCCCGTTACAGACTACAAACTTCCTGTACTTGATTCCAGCTGCGGCTATAAAACATTTAAAATACCTGTTTTTATTTCAAGTAAAGGGAAATACGTATTTGAGTATGAAATAAATATTTTACCAAACCAATTAGGAGAATCTATCCCCGGTAATAAAGAAAGTAACATATATTCTACCAAGGAAAACTCGAATGATATAAAAAAGTTTAATAGCGATTTAAACATTGAATCAGGTAGTAAGTCTAACGAAGAATATATTGACCCTAACTTTATTTCACCTATCCACAAATCATTTAAAGGGTATATAACAATATACTCGATTTAATCCTTTTATTATTATTATTTTGATACTCTAAATTTTATTATTAACAACACAGTGTAATTTAATCAAGAATTTTTTCCATTCCTTTCGCACTACATTTAATATTTTCAATTATCATCAAATTCAAAATTTTATTCTTATTCTAGGTAGATTTTGTCAAGATAATAGTTAATGTTTTATTTTTTAACTAGTATGACAATGTAAATATAAGTTTATAAATATCATCCTTTAAGGAGAAATTTTTCTGTTATTTCAAATAATTTTCTAAAGTGTTTTATTCAAAGTAGCACTAAGAATTTTATTTTTATCTAAAAAAAAACATTAAAAATGAGCTTGATTTGATGTAAATGAAAAGCAAAAAATAGCATCTTTAATCAATTTTTTAAATTCAAATAAAAATTAAAAAAAATTTCCAATGAATATGGAAATTAAAAATAGCACTATAGTGTTTTGAAAAAAAAATACGATAATTAAAATTTATCTCAAGCACAAAATTCGAAATATTTAAGCTAATTATTGTTGCTAAAAGTACAATTTGTTAAAAATTTTGAGTAGAATTCCATAAATAGGATATTCTGACGAGAAGCGAAACTATTCTTCTTTAAAATTCTATTTGCTTATGCGAGTTAGATGTAGCTATTGTTTATATCATTTAATTCATTCGATATAGTTTTCTAAAAGGAATGTGAAATTAAACTAAACGTTATGAGTGGGAGAAATTTAATGGTAAAAGTTCCGCACCTCGAAATAATCTCCCATATAAATTTTCACTGCATTGATATCAAAAAGAATTTTAATCATCATAACCATTTAAATAAAGGTTTATGTGAAGCGGAATACTTTTTGATCGACACAGAGAATTTAATAAAATCAAGTTGAAATGAGTTATGAAATAGAATTTCTTTCAAGTTTTTTTTATTAGAAACAAATGCTCAGATAAAAATTTTTTTATTTAACAAAAAAAAAATTCGCATTCATTTAATCATAGATATTGCAAGTGTAAATAATATACACTATTCAAATATAACTTGAATGAAATAAAGAGATAAGAATAATGATCGTTTGTTTATATTTATTTCAATGCAGTTTAAACGAGATATTTCTAGAATAATAAAAACACATAATATCCAATTGAAAAAATCGTTAAACCAAGCCAAGCGCACTTGTATAATAAAATGTAAAAATTTGTTAGAAATAGTTAACCAATGGTTAGCTTAAATAGATAGATATAAAAAATACCAAAAGGATGTATAATAAATTTAAACTTGAGAATTAGAATCTATGAACACGCTGTTAAACTATTTTATCGTTAAGAAAGTAAGCTTTTAGTATTATGAATATTTTAAACTTTGCTAATCATAAAAAAAGAATTAAATTGTAATTCTAGAGTAGTGTAGATTCGTGTAATTATGAGAGTATAAATTATAAAATTAATTAGATTTTAAAGCGAATAAATATAATTTATAGCCAGATACAATCGTGGGCAATATCAGATAATTGTATAAGGGCGTTTGAAATAGGTATATGGAATGAAGATTTTTGCTTAGTAAATATAGTATGAAAATTCTTTAATAAATTATTGTACCGGATAAAAAAATTATTTTATAGAAGAATTAAAAAATATACGTCCTTTGGTTTTAAATAGCTAAATATTTAGTCTAGTAGCTCAATAGTTCGTTTAATTATTCTAGTTCTGCTATTAAAATGTTATTGTACAAACAATATCTTTTCATGTGAATGAATATACAATAATTTATATTATAATGATAAAAAGTTCTAACTCGATCAAGATAATATTAAAAAACATGATTTGCCAGATTCTGAAATACCATCGAATTATATTTTCTAGATAAAATTATGATGCTAAATACTATTTGTTGGATCAAACCTTAGTACTTTATCGCCTGTTAGAGAAAAAAATTACTTTTTACAAAATCAAAAAAAAAAAAAAAGAAAAAAAAATTAAGCTTTCTATTCTAAAGATTTAATCAATACTTTTTTTTTATTTTCAATTTTGATATTAAGTTCAAGTAAAAATAAGAATTTAAAATAATGTTTAAGCTTGCTAACTCAAAATCAACACTAAAGGTATTTAATCCGCTCGTGAAACAGGTTTGTCATATCCCTTTCATAATTCTTCAATTATTATTCTCCTCATAGACATCCTACACATTTTCCTCAATAAAAAGTTATCTTTCCCTTTAAGGCTTCATTTTCTCAATACTAATTAATTATTTCGATTTCACATAAAGTTTCTTAGACACGAGTCTGTTTACACCAAACCTAGCACTGGCATTAATCCCGCATACGACGAAGCACTAAAGATTATATCTAGATATCATGATTCAAAGATTAAAAAGGCCGAAAGCATTGAATCACAAATAAAAGCTACAAAAACTGGTAATAAAAACTCACCATTACTAACAAATAATTATAATCTTTGAATTTTTACTTTTACTTAATTCACTTGTAAAACCTTACTACAAACTTTACCTTTAGATGAAGAAAAAATTAATCTCAATTTAATCAAAAACGAATTGCTCATTGAAGCTGAACGACATATTGGTGAAATACAATGGAAGCTTAAAAACAATCAGTGTTCGTGTTACTTTATAATTTCTTGTTTATATATTGCAAAGAATTATGCCCAAAAAATTTTCGCTAAAAAAATATCAATTATTTTGTATATTACACACAAATTTTAACTGATATATTTATATAGATGATTTATCCAAACCTGTATATAGAAGGTTATTGGAAGAAAATTTTAGAAAGAGACCCTTAGAAGTCATTGTAATTAGTTTACTTTTTGATAATCAAATTGCCAGTTTACTTACTCGTGATTAAAAAGCCTCCAGTTTTTATATAATCAATTTCAATCAAATAATTTTTTTTATATTTAGATGCAAAGGGCATACCAAATGTACGTAATTCCAGACGTTATTGATCCAAAAGGTTTTGAATCATTTAACTCACAGCTGAATTTGACATTTAAAGGTGTTCAGGACACACCTATCGAGCCTGGAACCATTATCGAGCCACAAATGGTAAATAAATACTTTTTTGATTATCATTATTAAACTTTTAATTTCTTAAAATGAAATTTTATTTTGGACTTTTTTTAGTAATAGTTTAATTTTTTTAAAAGTACAAAGTGGGCAAAACGAAAATATTTTATATTATATTCCACATCTCTCAAGTTGTATATTAAATCTAAACTAAAAACCAACTATAAAGACAAAAGATCGTTTATTGTATCTTAAACCCAATTCTTTTTATTAATTCAATTACATAATTACCAAAGCAGAGTAAAGAGTTTAGCTATTTAAATTTATTAAAAATAAAAATAATAATAATATAGGCCAAGGAACTTCCAAAGATTTCGCTGCTAACATTTTCTGAGAAGCCAAAACTGTACACTTTGATGATGGTTGATCCAGACGTTCCAAGCGAGGAAACAATGAGCTACAGCGAAAAGTGCCACTGGGCAGCAGTCAATGTCGAATTTGACATATTCAACCAGACGTTTGATGCGGCCAAAGCTAAGGCATGCGTCGAGTACGTTCAGCCACACCCGCAGTTCGGCTCAAAGGTGCACAGGTACATCTTTGTCGCGCTGCTGCAAGGAAACGACGGTGCGCAAACCGTGCAGCCAGATAATGTACTTGCCAGTCTCGACAATTTTTCGTTGAGGCAGTTCACGAGCGAGAATAACATGACCGTTGCCGGTATGTCGTTCTTCCGCTCCGAGTGGAACAAGAGTGTCGATACTTTCTACACCGAAGTTCTTGGTGCCAAACCACCACGATACGGATTACCACTCACCTTTGACTACAATGTCGGCAAAGATGGTAACAGATTGCCCAAGTACGAAAATATCTAAACTATAAAGGATCCAAAAAAATTCGAGCTTTTTTTATTTATTTATTTTACTATTTTTTTTTATACCTCGCTCACCTCCCTCTCCCTCCCTTCTTCCAACATCGAACTTGCCCAATTCTCCCAATCTTCTTTTTTTTTTTTCTCTACCTACCTAATTTAAAATGAAGTTTGGTAAATAAAAATTTTTCTAATCTCCTTACATTTCTGAAACTTGCATATTTTTCTTGACAACAATAATTTGTAATTTGATTTTTTTTAAAATCAAAAGCGAGTTAACAAGAAAAAGCTAAAATTTCGGATATTTTTCGATAGAATACCAGAGTATTACTTCTTTCAACCACTACATCTTCTCATCCTCGCTTACTCTTACTGTACTAAGTTTATCTTTACAATCGTTTCATTCCTTTTATAAAAAATAGATCTACCGATTATTTATATCTAATGCTTTAAATTGATTTGTCTATTCATATTCTCTTTTATATGCGTGAACATAAAATTACGCTGTTTAAACATACTCAAAAAACATAACATTAAGATTGCAATATTAAAGCTAAAACGTTTATAACGCATCGCTTAATTAAACTGAAAGTTCGGGGTTGGGGGGGGGGGGTAGCATGGTTGAAATTGGCAAAAATGATTACTAATTTAAAAATATAAATGTAAAAAATATATAAATTAAAGCTTTATAGAGAGCAAATAATAAACAAAAACTGTAAATGAGTGGGAGTGGGGGGAAAGAGGATATGGAAGGCTTATCTATCTAGTATGAAAAAAAAATTTTCAAAAAAAAAAAATATTATTTTGGTGAAGAGTACACAGGGTTGAATTTATCTTTATGTAGCCATGTCATTGATAGCCAGACGCAAACCAAGTTTAGGGAGTCTTTGATATCTGATAGACAAGCATCGTTTGGTTTCATGCTGCCAAGCTTTCTGTACAGTGCTAGCAGTCGGCTGTGGATAGGGTTCATGACGCCCAAGTACGAGTAGCCAATTGGTGCAACTGATTCGCTGGCTAAGTGATTGGAAGTGATGGTCTTTTGGGCGAGGTGGCTCATCGGTGTATGGTTACCAGAATGAGTTGATTTACTTGAACCTGAAGCTGTAAAAATCGAGTCAAACCCTTTAAGAGTTGGTGAAGGCGGCGCTGATATGTTTTGAGAGTATTCAATGAATGGCATGAACAAGTTTGGCGAGAGTAAAATTGTTATGAGCTTAATTCCGAAAAACAATTCAAAGTGAGGGCTGCCAGGAATAGTATCTGCTGGATGATTATTTATATTGGAAATACTTGAGATACCTTTGTTGTTGTCTGAACTAGTAAGGTTAGCTTTGACATTATCAGTGTGATTGTGGTTATTATTAATATTAATATTATGATTATCATTGTGAGTTTTATATACACTATTAGATTTATCGGTAGGGGAATTGATTATGCTGGATTTTAATGGAGCGGAGCTAAAATACTTTGAGTTGAGGAGGATATCCTTTATTTTATTTAGATAAACGAGCAGTAAGGTGTTCATATCAGAGCTTTTATATATCCGCAGAGAATTTAGTATATCAGGATAGTTAATAAATAGCTTATTGGGGCTATCTTGCTCAGATAGATAAGCGAAGGCTAGTTTAGCTTTGAGGAAGGCTAATTTACCAAAAGATGGGATTCTTTCTGAGATTAACAAGAGTTTATATTTAGTATCGAGATGTTTGCAAGATTTGATTATGAGGGATGCCCAGGAAATTGAAATTTCAGACCAAAAAATTTCGGGTATACATTCAACAAACGAAAGCAAAACATTTTGGAGTCTGTGTAATTTGTGGGTCATTTGGGGATCCATCAAAACGTTTAATATTGTCATTAGTGAATTTAATAAGTGGGAAATTGTGTTTTTATCAAGAATAGAATTATTATATTCAGCTATTTTTCTCTTGAATTTTTTGCTTTTAGGGCTTTTCGGGGAAGATGAGCTATTAAGGAATTCGATGTCTTTATTGAGGTTTATAATCCTAAACTTCAAAAAAGATTGGAAAGACAACGCGTAAAGTTCAAGAATAACAACGATTTGGTTGGAAGGAAATGTAGTTAAATTGTCGACGTTTAGTGTATTTTGGTCAAGGTCAATTGAAGAATTCCCATTGTTAATGAAGTTTGCATAACCAAAGTCATTATACTTTAAGCCAACTATGGACAAGGTGTTGAATAGCTGTGATGGGGAGAAGATATCAGACTCTGGCAAATCTTTAACAATTGAGCAATGAAGCTTTAAAATTTTTATAGCTTCAGAGATTTGAAAGCTAGACACCATATTAAATCTGTTAGAAAATAAAATAAAAAATAAGAGGTTAGTTGAAATTTTGTTATCGATTGGGTTGCCCAAGTATGCATTTGTGAAAATAGAGCTTCTAGATAGAGTATTAGTGGCAGATGAGAGAATGTGATCGATATCAGGAGAGTTAGATTCGTTGTAGTTAAAAGTAGGAAATCCTTTCAGGAAGTTGAAATTGAAGACATTAGAGTTTGAATTTTTAAAATGTTCAGAGAAAATGAGCATTGCTCTTTTCAGGTATTTAGATTTACTTTTTTTTTTGATAGGAGAAGTTGATTGGTCAGAGCTGTTATTTTCGTTGGACGATGATATATCAGTAGAAAATTTTTCAGAGTTAGAGAAAATATGATGGGGTAATTTTGAAACAGGATGGTTTTGGGAATCAGAGTTATAATCGCTTTGGAATTCATCAGAGGAAGATATATCCAAATTAGTGCTTAAATCATTAAAAATATCTAATTGTTTTTTTCTTTTTTTATGTCTACTAAGGATTCCAGCAAGAGTTTTGCGGTTATTGGCAGACCCATCCAAAAAACCAGAATTAAAAGATGGTAAGTGCCTAAATACAAAATAAAAAACAGATTGGGGAGTGATTTAAGGGTTGAAGAAAGAGGGAAAAGAAAGGGAGAGTTGCAATTGAATGTAAAAGAGAAGTAAAAATAAATGGATACGTTGATGAGGAGGATTTATTGGTAGGAAGATTTGAGAAAATATCTAGTTCACCGTCGCTGTCGCTGTCGGAGAGGTAAGTATTTAACAAGAAGTTTTTTTTGGAGTTTGAAGTTTTTGGGGGTAATACTTTACCGTTAGATACGGTATCAGATTTTTTATCATCGAGATTAAAAGTTTTTAGGATGGATACAGAAGAATGTAGAAGTTCATCTTCGATATCAGATTGATCCTATTATGATAAAGAATAAAATTAAAGAAAGGATAGGTTAAATTACATAGCTAAGGAGAGGGATGGAGGAAATGTGATTAGAGTTATGTAGAAAGGGATAATTACAGATTCTATTGGTGAATTTATGCTAAAATCGCTAAAGTCCAAATCATAGCTAATGTGTTTAGTGGAGGAATTATTTTTTACTGGGGGTTTAGGGGATGTAGGGGAAGGAGTGGTATTGGGTAAGGGTATATTGATGTAGCTATCGCAAAGAACAAGGTCATTTTTGTCTTTTGGGTTAAGAGCATCAAAAGAAAGTTTACTTGTTTTTTTAGTTATATCCACCCATACTAGGTTACTTTTAGGAGATTTAATAGATTTTTGCGGTTGAATAGGCGGTAAAGGATCAGGAGATTGTTTTTCAATAGTTTTAGGGGCTTTTGGGGCAGAGAAAATGCTGAAGCCGTCATTGGAGATGGCTTTTTTGAGGTCTGAGAATGAAAAAAAAAAAAAAGAGAATAATTTTTTAATATAGGAGTAAATAAATAAATAAAAAAAAGGTAGGGGAGTGGGTGCAGATAGTAGATAAAATATTGGAAAAAGTAAAAGAAAGAAGGAAGTGAGAGAGAGAGAGAATACGTACTATGCTTTTTAGGGTTAAAGAAATTGATAGTATTGACATAGCTATAGGATCTGATTGGGTTTTTAAATTTATCAGAATTTAGGTTTTGAGGGTTGTAATGGGTAAATTTTTTTAAAGGTAAGGAGGAGGGAGAGTTGGAATTTTTTTGTGAAGATAGACGCGAATAAGTAGGTAATATACTAGGGGCAGTTTGGAGTAGATTGGGAGGGATATCTTTTGTAGAAATATTGATAGAGTTTTCAAAAGAGAGCAAGTCAGAAGATTTGGGGTTAGAAGAAGGAATTTTATGGCTTGCGTTTCTATTGGGGATGATCATTTCACGAATTGTGGAAGAGTTTAGAGGAGAGGAGGAGCTTTTAGTTCTAAAGAAAGAGCTTATTTTTTGCTGGCTGTTGGTCTTGGAGAGTTTTTTAGAATTTGGGGAAGCATTAGAATTATTTTTTGGAGATTTTTTGTTTGGTTTGCTGACCATTGTTTAAAGCGAGGAATTGAGATATATATACTATATGAAGAGACGGAAAAAAAAGAATATGCTCGGGCAAGTATTTATGAGACTAAATGGAGAATTGGTAAAGTTAGACTTGATGTAAATAAAGTTAAGCGGGAGAACAGCGAATAGAGTAAAGTAGGAGATCGGTAAAGTATAGTTTGAGGGAGAGGGAAGGTGGAGTTTAGCAAGCTAGTCTCAAACGGAATTTTTGGGATAGAGCTTCGTACAATTTAGCGTATAGAGATAAATCTCGGGATTTAAAGTTGAGTATAAACTAGCAGATACTAAATAAGAAAAATATTAATAAGTTTATATTGGAAAATAAAGAAAAGAGAAAGATAGTTGGATTCCGTTTCATGAATAAATACGCGCATATTATTGGCCAGTGCTGTTTTTTTTGATTTCCACGCACATTTTTTATTAGGAATCCATATTAACAGCAACTTTTTTTATTTCAAGGTACTGAATTATAAATCTTTCTAATAAAAAAAAAAAGGTACTGAATTAAGCGACTATTTTATTAGCATGAATCGTACACATAAAACGCTAAATGAATATAGTGGTGATTGGGCCATAAACCATTGGAATCAAAGATTTTTTTTTCAGTTCCGATATTCTTGGCAGCTGTTTTTTGCCACAAAGAGATTTGGTTTGATAAAAAAAAATAAAATAAACGGAGAATGTTCAAACTATTATTTATCCGGAATATAAAGAGGCCAGCCCGGCATAATTGAGTCAAGCTTTCAATGTTCTGTATAAATTAACAACTAACCGGCATAATTAAGAAGCAAAAACGGGAGCTCATAAATTCTTGGAGTGAATTGGACGGGGGAGGAGCTGCGTAACTTGTATCAAAATTTAAACTAATGAATGAAATAGTAGGCTAATACCAGTTGATAAAGATAAATTCCTGGTTTCAATCAGTATTAGCGTTGTTTGTGCCACAAGGGCCCATCTTAATCAAATGACCTAGTTTATTCAAATAACACACCACTTTGTGTTTGATCCATGAGTTACTATTCCGTAAAACGCCTAGAAAGCGGAAAGCTCTAATTGTATTCCCGGGATTCCAAATCGAATTAATAGGCCATGTCTTTATCATTGAAAATTTCATAAAACATTCCACTTTCACTAACAGAAATCTTAAAATGAACAAAATCGGAAAGACCAAAATGATATAGTGAGTGTAAGAGCTGGATAACAAGAAAAAGATGCTTTATTCACCATCTACACACTACCCGTGAAAGAGAACTAACCATCATTTCTCACCACTGGCACTTATTACTATGAGGTTAATATGCGCTTACTCAATCGCGTGATCAAAATTAGGGTTATATAAATAGATTCAGGGAGTTTTTCTATTGCATAAAATGATTATTCTCTAGGCAGCAAGAAATGACTGAGAAATGATAATAAATAAAACAAAAAATTAAATTAAAAGCAAAACATAGCAAAACAAAGCAAAGTTAGAGGTTTAATTACTCCCAAAATTATCGGTGGCAATGCACAATTATATGTAAATTATTCCAAACCAACCCACACATATATTTTTCGCTCAGAAGTGATCCGAAATGCTGGAAGTAACTTGATATCTTAATGTTTAAAAGTGCTGCTAAAAAGATACCAGAAATTGCCTATTTGCTTAGTCAAAAGCTGAAACCAACACAAAGTAATAATCGGTTTCTTTGCTTTGATGCCAAGAATGCGATGCAAAAAGTATATATTTAGTGCTTTAAATATCTGTACGTGGTTAAATGGATAACAATAGGCGCTGGGGTTGTAGGGCGCGAATGTGTGTGGGCCTAAAATGTGCCCATGGCCTTTGCAGAGTTGATTAGTCGCAGCCGTTTGATGTTGTCTAGATGCTGCTCAAGAAAGCTCTTTCTTTCTATACATAACGCAAATAAAATAAAATAAATTAAATTAAACTAAATAAAAAACTTCAGTCTAAAACGTAAAAACGTAAAAATTAAAAAAATGCTGACTCCGATAAAGCAAATAAACGGATTAAATAAACCTGAATTTACCTTGCAGCGTTGAGTTTATTGGGATTGTCACGAATCCCGGGATCTTGTAGTTATTGTCGCGCGTCAGCACTTCCCCCCACGACCCCACAAACATTATTGGAACGCTGCTCCACTCTTCGTACATAAGATCCTCCAGCTCCCCTTCCAGCCTATCCAACACCCGTGCCCACTGATTAGGCCTGATTTTCTTGCTGAAAAACACAAGGCTCCTGTTCAGCGTCTGCCTCGGCCTTCCCCCACCCCTTGCCTTGTACCCCCGCAAATCAGCATCGGGGTTGAACGATAGCGAAAAGCCCCGCAACATGTTGTACATCTCCTCGCCAGGCTTATTCGTCTGCTCGCGCCGCTTCATCGCCTCACTTTTCCGCATACTCCGCAACTGCTGGTCAACTGATCCCTTCCCCGCCACGATGCCCATCGCTCCCGCAACGCCCGATTCGCTCCTTGCTAGCCCCTTTATCGCCTCGCTTATCGCTGAATTCATCTCCTCTTCCCCAATTTCAAGCCCTAGCCTCTTCGCTAATAGCAAAAACAATACCGACCCCTCTACCCCACTCCTATTCCCCACCAAACAGCCCCCATCCTGCATTTCTTTACTTCTCAACCCCAAACTCCTCCTTTCCATCTCTCCCTTCAGATCTCTTACCAAACTCTTAAGCTCAACCCTCCTCTCTACTATCCCGCTCTCTGGATCCCTAACCTTCGAAAACACCTTCATGCTCTTTCCCGGTACTAGTACATCCGCCCCGAATTCCCTTGCCTTTCGCTCAAGCACCGGATTCACCCAGTTCTGTATCATTTGCACAAGCTCCGCATTCGAGTTTTCTCGGTACTGCTGCCCCATAAAGTAATCGGGATGGAACTGCAGCATAAACCGCATATATATCGGCTTCAATCGCTTCTCTATAGTCATTCCTAGTTCCTCTATCTGTTTCGTCAAAAGCTTCCTCGTATTAGCTCTTTATCATGCATCAATTCGTTTGCTTTATTTGGCTACTTTAAATATCTCTATAATTGTATTTTCGATCGGAAATTTCACTAAAAACGTATTTTTATAAACTTTTAAATTAATCTGATATAAAAAATATCTTCATATATCCAATGAAATAGTTTTTTCTTTTGTCTAGCCAATAATTATTCGCATTTATAATCCCAAATGTCTTGAAAATATATAAAAATAAAAAATGGCGAACAAAACACGATTATCATTTTAATTTTTTTTAAATTGGTAATTTATTTGATAATTAATTATTAAGCAAAAAAAAATTTAAATGTAAAAATAATATATAAATAGTTAAATAAATAAAATAATTGGTGTCGATATTGATATGATGACTTGTTGTGAAAAACCATTATTTATTTTGCCGATGATGTTGGACGCAGTGAGTCCAATTCGCGCTGTAGTCTAGATGACAGATCTTGCACCTCCTCCATCGACCTCTCGATCTTCTTCTTCTCCATCGACACTTGATCCGCGTATGATTCCAAGTGAGATATACTGCTTTCAAGTGACATCACTTTACTAGATAGACGATAAATCTCGCTCTCCTGCCTCGACTTCACTTTCTCTTCCTCGGCAAGCTGAAGCTGCATCTCCCGTAATTGTTTTTCAAGCTTGTTCACTTCCGATTTTTGCGACGTTGACATCCTTGCCTCTGAAATAGCTCTCGTTGAAAAATCTGGGTCAAGCTCCTTGAACCTCTTGCTCTCCCTACTACTATTTTGTAAAAGCTGTGTCTCATAATCTATTATCTTATGTCGTGACTCTTTTAATGCCTTCTCCAAGCTTTTGTTTTCTTTATTCAGCATTGTGTTCGCCTCCCTCTCCTTCTCAAGAGCCTTTTGGCTATCACTAACAATTGCCTCAAGCGTCTTGCTTCTTTTTTCTGAATCTGATATCATTTCTTTCACTTCTGCAAATTTAATGTTCACTGATTTTAGCTCGTCCTCAAGTTGCAATGCTGCTTTTTCTGCTGTCTGTCGTGCATTACTGGATTCAACATATTTGCTTTGAACATCGTCAAGTCTAGACTCAAGTTTCTCTTTGGTATTCAATAATTCTTTATGAGATGATTCGAGTGCTTCTGATCTCAGTTTTAAGGAATCTAGTTCTAGATTTATCGATGATATGTACGTTTCTGAAGATTTTGCTGCATCTCTAGCTTTCTCGTACGCTGGCGCAAGTTCCTCTAATTTCGAAATTGTGAGCGCAAGTTCTTTACTAAGTTCTTTTTTCTGTAGTTTGTAATTTTCTATCTCTGCAGTTTTAGAAACAAACGAACTATCAAGTGATATGTAAGCCTCTCTTAGTGCTAGATAGTCTTGATTAGTGGAATCAAGCTCTCTCGATAATGACTCGATTTCTCCTTGGTACTTTTCACGAAGTTTGTCAATAGCAGAGTCATGGTCATTAATGTCAAGTTTATGTCTTTCTGAAATCTCTTTAATTTCATCTAGCAGTCTTTCGTTAACTTTTTGCGACTCAATTATTTGCGTGTTCGATATATCAAGCTGACTCTCTAAGTCAATTAATCTTTTTGAAATGTCTTTTAACCCTGACTCTGCTACATCTCTAGCCAGTATAGCATCATTTGATTTTGATAAATTTTCCTCCAAAATGCTAGATTTTTCTGCCAAAGCTTTTTCTGCTTTTAAGAGTCTAGCCTCTGCTTCATCAGCAATCTGTTTATACTCACCTAGCTTATTCTGTAAATCTGTAAGCGATTGTACCAACACTTCTTCGTGAGAAATTAATTGCTCTGTCTTTTGAATTTCATTTTCGAGCTTGTTGGAAATATCATCTAGTTTAGTTAAAGCTTCATCTCTTTCTTTTTGCAATTCTGAGACTCTTTTTTCTGCCTCCATCAAATCTGCCTGAATATTACCAAACGAAATATCCAGCTCACTAAGCTGGCTTTGTTTCTCCTCAGCATCTTGCTGGGCTAAGCTCAGTGCAGATTTTAATGTATCAATAGTTTCTTCAAGGTTCAAGATATTTTCATCTGTAGCTTTCTTTTCAGAATTTTCTTTTTCGTACATTTCTTGCAAATCAGAAAGTTCTTTGTGAAGATTTTGCATTTCTGCCTCTAAATCTTTATTGCGAGAGTGAAGGTTTTTAAGATCGCTCAAAGATATATTATACTCTTTTTGAAGTGCAATATTTTTATTTTCTAACTTGTTTCTGGAATCCAAATGGAAAGCAGCCTCAGCTGTAATTTCTTCGACTCTTCTCTCTAGCTGTTTAATAGATCTTTTATTTGATTCATTTTCGAGTTCCAAATTGTCATGTTTTGTCATCAGATCATTAGACTTTTTCTCATGCCTTGAAGAAAGAGCTTGGTAATCATCTAAAGATTTTTTGCTTACTTCTAATTCAATTTTAAGATCTCTAATTTCATCCTGAAGCTTTTTGATTGTGTTGTCGTTTACTTCAGCAAAGCCTCGTTGGGTAGTGTCTATAGATTCTTTTAATGAAGATACGTCTTGTGAGAGCTGAGTAGCTTTCATTATTGCTTCAGATTTTTCTAAACTTTCTTGATTCAGTTTGGCTTCTAGCTCTTTTATTTCTTCTACTAGCAATTTTTTGCTTTCTTCGACAAGTAGCAGCTTTGCGTCGACTTCAGCCTCAACTTTACTTCTAAACTCAGCTTGTTGATCTTGCCATCGTGATTTGATTTCTTCAGCTGCAATACGTGCGTTTTTTTCATCATCCAGTAGAGTTTTAGTTTTAGCTAAAGTTTCTTCGAGCTCAGTTTTTTCTTTCAAAAGGTTATCATATTTTAAGGTACTTTCTTCAACTAAGCTTTGGATAGAATTTAAGTTTCTGCTCAAGTTGTAATTATTCTCATTTAGGGAAGCAGATGCATTTTCACGCTCTTCCAATTCACTTTGTAATTTGGAGTTTTTCTCATCTAAATCTTTGAGCATTTCACTTGAAGCATTCAGCTCAGACTTTAGCTTTTGAATCTCTGAATCTGAAGTTTGTAGTTTTTCTTTCAATTTTTTACTCTCCTCCTCTGAGCTATTGGCAAGGCTTTTTTCAAGTGACAATGATTCTTTCAATTGATCAACTTCATTCTGTAAATCAGATTTAATTTTCTCAAGATCTAAAGCTCTAGATTCTATTTCCTGGTAAGCGCTATGAAGGTCGCTAAGCTCTTCATGAGCTTGATTACGAGCCTGCTCAAGAACAAGAGGTTGGGACTCTAGCTGAACTCTCAGCTGTTCGTTTAGCTCTTCAATTTCGAGGGATTGGTTTGTAAGCTGTTGTTGTATTTTTTCACGTAGAATTTCTTGCTCTTCCAGTAAAGCTAAAAGTTCCTTTATACGAATATTAGCATCGTTGAGCTCCTTTTTACTAGATTCTGATTCGATTCCTCTTGTTTGGGATTCTGATTCTAAGTTATCTAAAGTTTTTTGAAGCTCTTCACACTTCGAGGTCTCTGCATTAAGAAGTAGCTCTAAATTTGAAATTTTACTAGTCAAAATTTCAATATTTTCTTCTTTTGTGTCAATTTGGTGGTTTAGGTCGGATAGCTGATCAATAGCGGTAACTAATTGTTGTTTTAAACTACCCTTCTCTTCTTCCATAACAGCTTCACGAGCAGCTTTATCATCAATTTGTTCATTTAGCTCTTTTAAAGAATTTGCATACTTTTCATTTAAGTCTAATAGATTGTCAATCTCCATTTGTTTTGCGTTAAGAGATTCGTTCAGATCTTGTATTTGCTTGGATTCATTAATATCACGACTTTGCAAGTTTGAGTTTGATTCTACTAAAGATTCTTTCAGGCTTTCTATTTCTTTTTCAAGACCTCTACATCTGTCTTCATGCAAAATACTATTTTTTGAGTGGTGTTCTATTTCACTTTTTGAGTTTCCGAGGTCCATTTCTGCACGAGTTAAGGACTCGCAAAGAATGTCCTTTTCATTTTCTAAGCTTTTTATCTTTGAGTTTAACTCTTCAATTAGCGCATTTGAATCATCTTTCGTCTTTTTGTGTGCAGCAGATTCTGCCTCAAGTAACTTACTTTCACCATTTGCCATGTCACAGAACTCGCTTATTTTACTTTCCAACTCAGCAATCATTTGATCCTTGCCTTCAATAACATCAACTAAATGATTAGATTTGTTAAACAGTTCGTCTAATTGGAATTCGAGCTGCCCAATGTTATTTTTTAAGAATTCAATCTGATGGTTTAGATCAGCTTCGATATTTTTTTGCTCGACTATTTGCTCCTCAAGCTCAGCAATTAAAATAGATGCTTCTTGATGTAAAGATGTCGCAGCTTCAGCTCGCTGTTTATACTCATCCACCATTTTTTGAAGCGTATCAACTTGATTTTTAGTATTAATGGATACGTTTGATAATTCGCGCTTAGAATTATATTCATCATCAAGTTGGTTTTGCAAATCAATTACTTTTGACTCCAAGTTATCTTTGATCTCAGTTAAATCTTTAACTTGAACATTCAAGATCTCAATTTTCGAGGTGTTTTCTTTTAGCGATTCTATCAACTCAGCTTCTTTTTGCTTTGTTCTATTAAGAATTTCTTCCATGTCAAGAGCTGAGTTTCTTTCTTCTACGATCACCCTCTCTAACTCTTCCATGCGTTGATCCCATTCTTTTAATTTTTTTTCTGCAAGTGCTTTTTCTGTCTTTTCTGATTCTATTTTTTGGGCTAATTCGTCGATTAAATTATTTTTTTCTCTAAGCTCTTCATCAGCTCTTGTTACGTGAAGAAGAGGTTTAACTTTAAGGTAAAGCTTCCACCATTGCCATTCACAAAGCCTATTCACAATTCGTGCATTTCTTTGAATAGTTCTGATTGCCTTTGCCTGATGGATACGTCGAATGAATCTTTTTCTACACAAATTTCCTCTAGCGACTGCTTGGAACAAAGTAATTATTTTAGATAATTTGATATCTCTAAGTTCTTCAAGCTCGGCCAGCTAAAAAGAATGTATAAAATTGTTAGCCAAATGAATTATAAAAAAAATAATAGATTAGATTGCTAATTTTATAAGGTGAAATTGTACTTACAACACCAGCTCTAAAGAAAACTTTGGAGTTTCCTAACCTGTACTCGGATGGGTTAATTCCCATTTCAACAAGTAGCATCTGAACAGCTTTTTTCGAGTCAATAAACATGTTTTTAGGAACTGCATCAGGAGCTAAAATTTCGTATCTTTGTCTAAACTCAGAAAATGGTTCGCGATTAGGAAAACCTTGTCTAGTAATGCGAATTCCTTCCAGCACACCGTTGCATCTTAATTGATCTAGTACTAAAGGTGTATCGATTGTTCCAGCAACTTTATTTTTATTTGGGACAATGCAGCGAACAAAGTGGGGTTCAGTTGAGTTTAGTTGTGCCATCAAAAAATTCAGCTGTTCTTTATGCTTCTGACTGACAGTTCTAAATGCAGAGTTTTTTTTGAAATTCTTAAGACCGTTAGAGGAAGTAGTTGAAACAGATTTTTCGAAAACTTCCAAATAATCAGAAAATAGGCCTGATACATATTTTTCGGTAGAATTTGCTAGTAAACGGGCCACACTTTCATTTATAGGATCCTTATTTTTTTCAAGCCAACCATCTGTGTTGTATTCAACTTGAGATGCGTAGTGATTTATTATAAATCCCATATTAAATCTAGGCTTTTCATATTTTTGTGATTTACCAGTCCAGATATTATTTAATTTTTCATTGAAGCTTTTATCGGTTGCTTTTGGCATCACACACTCTTCATCGAGACATGAAAAAATACCAATTGGCTAATAGATTTAAAAAAGCAAAAATCTTGAATTAACATTATTTATGAAAATGTGATAAATAGTAAGAGCTTAAATAATGTCAGAGTATATTTAGAAATACAGAAACTACTTTACCTGTGACTTATCAATCAAATCAATTGTGGGTTGCAAGTCGAGCCCAAAATCTATAAAGTTCCATTCTATTCCTTCACGTTGATATTCTTCTTGTTCAAGGATAAACATGTGATGGTTGAAAAATTGCTGTAAGCGTTCGTTTGTATAGTTGATGCATAGCTGCTCAAAGGAGTTAAATTGTAAAATTTCAAAACCTGCAATATCTAATACCCCTATGAAAGAGTATGATTCAGAAATCCTATTCATAGAGTTGTTAATTTTTTGAACTATGGACCCAAACATCCTTTCGTAAAGTCCGCGGGCCAATGCCTCAACTGAGTAAGAAACTTGGTCCACGTTCCTTGATTGTGTTACCCAATCGCGGCCTGCTTTGATTATAGGGCGAAGAAGTGCTTTTTTGAATTCAGCCAAAGGGATTCCCATTACATGACAAAATTTTTCGGCACACAGCTGATCTTTTATTACAGCTTCGTCGCCTCGAGTAGCAGAAAACTCTATATTACCGATATTTAAAATTGCAGACAGTATCTTAAACAAGTCATGAATGTCAGCTTCAGAAAACTTAGCACTGCTGAGAGATGATATTAAAAGTTCAAAGTTCTTCGCGTCATCGATTCCTGATATGGGGTGTGTGCTTGATTTTGTGAATGCGTAGTCCGAGATATCACCATCAATTAAAAATTTCTGTTTTATTTCCTGAGAAGCGCCTTTAAGGAGTTGATAAAAGATGTGGAAATTGCGTTCATTTTCATTTTGTCTTGTAACGCGTAGCTTTTCAAGTAGGTACCATTCAATATTCGCGCCAGAGATACAACCAGCTAAATTAAATTCTATTCTAATAAATTTACCCTATACAATAAAATTTTGGAAAAAAATGGATGTTAATATAATAAAAATTATTTCTTAATCAGCTAAAATATATTGATAATTTACAAATCTTGACGAATTATTATTTCTGATTGTTTGGGCATTTCCAAAGGATTCCAAGATAGGATTAGTACTAAGAATTTGCTTTTCAAGATCGTTTCCAAGAGCTTTCTGGTTAAGAGAGGATGATGCTACTGCAGTTAGATATTGTATAACCTTTTTAGTATTTTCAGTTTTTCCAGCTCCAGATTCACCTCTGATAAAAAAGAAAAAAACAGATATTAAAAGGTGATAAAATATTATATTAACGGTGAAATGATAATTGTAATTACGTTATAAGGATTGACTGGTTTTCTCTAGAGTGTAAGAGGGCTTGGTATGAGGCATCAGCAATTGAGTATATATGAGGCGGCAGTTCATCTCTTCTTTTGCTTTTGTATGCAGATACGATTTCAGGGCCATATATTGGTAGGTTATAGTAAGGGTTTACAGCGACTAGAAAAGGACCGGAATAAGTATAAATTAATCCAGATAAGTATCTCTGCTTAAGATTGTGAATTACAGAGGCTTCATTGAGATACCCGAGCTCGGCCATGTCTTCCTTTTTATCAAACTTAGGGGGATTCACTTTTTCTGTTTTGTTAATGTGTATTTCGACATTCTAATAGTTTATGTAAAATGACAAAAGTTGCATATTTTATTTATAAATGTATAGCTTACATGAAAATAATCAGGTTAAAATAAAAGTAGTAGAAAATTAAAGATATAATAGAAATATTTAAAACAAACATACTCTGCCATTTGATAAGCTTATTGAAACAATTCCATCGCTCTGTTCGCCATTAACTTGGCCAGCTATATAGCCTTCTTTATCGTCAGGGACCCAAACAAATTTTCTTTCGGCAAAGTTCATATCATTTTGTTCGGAAAAGATATCAGAGGTATTGTTTAGGAAAGAGATTGGGGTATTGGAGGAAGAAGTGTTGGGTTCTGAGATAGAGAAGTTTCCAGATTTATTAATATCAAAGTCTAGGTACCCATTTTGCATTACTCTGCGCAAAACGGAGACTGAGGGAGATCTTAGCTCAGATTGCATTGCAACAGAATGTTATTTAAAGTTTTTTTTGTGATAATATTAGTCGATTATTTAGCAAATACAATTTAATATATTGATATTTAAAGTCACTTTTGCAAGTATAAGTTAGTAAAAAGGTTTGTCTGAAATAGCAATAGAATAGTACAAATCTCTAAAGATAAATGCGAAAAAGAAATTCTGTTGAGTAGTTATTTTTCTGTTTAATACAAATAATATTCTGCGAGAACTCTTCTCGTTTCAATTAAATATCTTTTGGAGCTATAAATAAATTCCTTATCAGGCGAAGCTATTTGGTAATTCTCGGGGAAAATTACTTGTACAAAAAAAAAAACTTAATTTTAAATTGCCTATTACTACTATTGTAATCAAACTTTTCCAATGACTGCTTCCTTCATTGTTTTTTGGTTTGTTTACTTTTACAGAAATCGGCAAATAGATTATAGTTCTACAATACTTGAATCTTTCCCAATCTAAATAATATAAATCTATTGGGCTCTTTTAGTTGTTTTTTTTCTTTTCAAAAAAATTAAATTCGCCAAAACCTCCCAATAGTTTTCCCTTTCCCTTTACACTAGCCTGTAAATCTTGAAATGTAGAGTCTAAGCAATTAATTTCTCATCACAGTTAAAATGCTAAGTTACGTAGAATAACCAATTATTATTTTCAAATTCGCGCAAAAATGTTCACTTCACGTAAATTACCTTCCAAAGTACAATTTTATATATTAAGAATAGTACTTGTTAATATTAAACACTATCCTTGGGTCAAATAGCTTCTTTTGAAGTATTATCGCCAGTAGCTTTTTCAATATACAATTCACATATTAAACATATTTGAATTAAAATCCATTTGATACCCAATAATTTAAACTATTATTTTTTTTAGAATTATTAGTTATAACTAACTCTCACCCTATTAGCTCAAAAGTCACGCGATAAATAATACAAGTAAATATTACTAAAGAATACATAATATATACATACTTACAAACTAAATAATATTCGATATATACCCATACGATGAATAAAAACTGACAACCATATTCCTTTTTTAAAAAAAAATTGATACTATAAAATAAAATGTCCTGTATACGCTATCTATTATTAAACCGCTATTCTTACGTAGCGTTAATGAGTTACTTTAATTTTTACGTTGCAATGTATCGCTTTACTGTGAACTATTGCTGCAAAATATAAAATTGGATAAATTATTACGCCTTTTTTTTTACTGATTAGCGCTTTAATATTAAGGGATCGATTTCTAAATCAGGTTAAATTTTCCATGGAGATTTTATTTTGGGCCTTTAGTAGAACATTAAACATCCGATTACTCTTCAGAAAATCGCGTTAAATAGATACATTTGAATTATCTGTTAACAATTTCGTCTATCAAACAAAATATATTAAATTAGATGTTTCGAAACATATATATTTACTATTGTTTTTCTTTTAAACCCACTTTTTGTCTCTTTTAATTATGGATTATAGTTAATACCTGAATTGAAGTACTGGAAACATAATGTAAAACTTTAAATTTTATTTATTTAGAATATTTATTCAAAATTAAAATAAAATAAAATAAACTCACTATGAGGACTCAGTAAGATTTGGGATTATTATAACCCAATTTTGTCTGCTTATAATAACCCTTTAAATTTGTTTATTTATTAATTCATTTTTTTTTCTGTGAGTTTATTAAACAAAATAAAAAAAGTATAAAAAATATTTAAAAAGTTAAAAAAATGAACTTTCAACCGACCCCTCTTCTCCGCTCTAGCAGCTCCATACCCGCTGGATACTGGCTCAATGGGGCTGGTGAATCACTTATGCTTTGAATTATAAGTGTTCTGGGCACACGAATGGTCGTTCAAAAATTTTACTTTTTCCAGCTCAAAGTTCAGCTCATCTTTGCCAGCTCGAAGCTGTCTCAAATACGTTTTAGACCCCCACCTCCCAATGAGTTTTCCAACTAGCCCCAACCGGGACTCATTGGAATTAGATAGAAAGTTTATTTCTTCAGAGCAAATCGGTATCGGTACGAACCTTCCGATCGTCGATTATTGGCTATTTCGTCATCGGCAGCAGCTCAGAAGTATGAATTCGACCGTCTTAGGCGCACACACAAGTTGCATCAGTGTCAAATATTTTTGAAATTTTGGACGACTATTTTGGTGCTCCACAAAGTTCAACCCAGTTTCCTTATGTGCAGATTTTCCTATCGCTCAGTCGATGAAAGACCAGATATTTTGTCTTTTTCGTTCGACTATCTTAATGATAGTCTGAACGTTTGAATATTGAGAGCAAAATTTTTTGATCCACCGGGCGCTCCCGGTCACCCAGGTGGCCATCCGGGCCTTCATCGGTGACTTGATGAGGTCGGCGATCCATGTTTTTGAGGTAGGCCATTTGTGGTATGCACGCTCACGGGCTGTGCTGGTGCGCATGAACACTGAGCTTATTCCCAGTTCATCCCTGATGCGCTCCATGGCCGCTGATTTTCCGACATTGGCAACCAGTCGGATTGCCTTGTCGAATTCTGACTGTATGGGCTTGCATCTGGTTTCGCTCATTCTAAATGTCTCAACACCGTAACATCGAATCGGCATCAGAACCGAATTTATGAACTTTATTTTTAGTGCTGTGAGCACACCAGACCGTCTCAGGAAGCTGTAGGCAGCGTATACAGCCTTCCTGACCTTATTCTTGTTGTTCTTGATAGTACCAGATACATCCCACTTGCTATTCATAATATAACCCAAGTAGGTGTACTGGTCGGTGGAGTCGACTTTTTGGCCCTGCAGGGTAATATCAGTGGTCAACTCCCCGCTTATAGTCATTATCCCGCACTTGGAGGCATTCACAGCCATTTCCCAAGTGTCCGACCATTCGGTTATGGTGTTCAGTGCGATTTGCAAATCGGCTGATGATTCGGCCAATAGCACAGCATCGTCGGCAAACAGTAGTCCTGGTATGCGTGAGGTGAGCCCAGGCACCCGCACACCTCGCACGCCCTTAAATATATCATTAATATAAAAATCGAAGAGTATCGGCGAGGCTGGGCACCCTTGCCGCACTCCACAGAGGTATTCAGTAGGGTTGGAAACTTCATTTCCAACTCTAACTGCGATTTTCGGGGCATCATACATGCCCTTGATCATATTGAGGAGTTTCCCCCCAATGCCCACTGATCGCAGTTTATGCAGTAGGGCCAT
>LSSN01001352.1:0-13291 GCA_001970855.1 Smittium culicis
CCAGACTCAAACTTCCCGGCTCTATGAGAATACATCCAGTATTTCATATCTCTCTGCTTAAACCGTACAAACAGACTTCATTTACTGGACGTTCCCAGTTGCCACCATCTCCAATCGTCATAGATAATCAAGAGGAGTACGAAGTATCTGCTATCCTCGATTCTAAGATACATAGGGGCAAACTCAAGTATCTGATAGACTGGAAAGGCTACCCTCCTGAGGATCGAACATGGGAACCAGCCGAGGATGTTCATGCTCCTGATCTAGTATCTGATTTCCATGCCAAGTATCCAGAAAAGCCACGATCAAGAGCCAGGCTTAGTGAGGGGTGATGTCATGATCCAATCACGACATTGTGATAAATCGTTATCAATTTTGATTTCGATTTTCACAAAATTAATCACCCAACATTTTACATTACTAATCATTTGATTAGTAATAGTTTATTTACTTTTGCCTAGAGATCCATTCTCTTGGCAAAATAGTTTTGCGATTTCTTAGTTTTTATTTAAGTATAAATACCTTGAGATTTTATTGATAAAAGATCTTTAGCAATAAAATATCTTTTAAATCTAAACATATCAACATTAACAAATTATTATAATATTACTAAGTTGCTAAGCCGTGACAACTTTATGCAAATAATTTCAGCTTTTCAAGCCTAAATTTTCAAGAGATAGCTACTACCACAAATAATAGTTAAAAAATAAAAATTTTAGAGTATTAAATTAAAAATGTAAGTTTTTCAGAAATTAAAATAATAATGGGAAAATAGCTGAAGTAAGAAAAATAAAAAGTAAAAAAATGTTTTTTTGCTAGTCATAAAAAAAACCTGCTTTAAAATATTGGTAATTAATTTTTTTTTCTATCATTAAAAATATCAATGTAGAGTTTAATAAATATAAATAAGTAAAAAATGATTCATTTTTTTAAAATTTGTAACGAATAGAAAAAATCATCTACAAATACTATAGTGGAGTTTATTCAATAGCAATTCGCATAGATTTTCCAGAAAGTTAGCTATAAAAATATCAAATTTTTCTTTTATTTCTATTGATATCTGATGTAGGTTTTTTATAAAAAATAATACATATTGGAGGTTCTGAAAAAAAAAATTTATTAACTCTTTAACGTAATTTTAATTACTGCATTGAAAATGAGTTTATACTTAATTAGAATCAATTGAGTTCTTTAGAGCAAGTATTGAATTGTATTAGAATAATTGAAATTTAAAATTCAAATAATAAAAATATAGATTATAATAACTAATTTCGTCCATTAAAATAAAAAACTGTATCATATATTCGAAGATAATCAATTTTTTGAGGTCAGAACTTTATTGCTTCGCTTATTCATCTAAAAAAAATATTATTTCGTTCAAAAGACCTCGACAACTCCTATATTTATATTTCATAAATTATACGTATTATAATATTTCAGAATTAATACCTACATGTTTATATAATTTTTTTCCTTGAGAATTGGTAATAATGAATTTAAATAGTATGATTAGTCCAGAATACGTGTGATAGTATGTTTTGTACTGGATTTGCTGATATATAAACTATTTTTGGGAATAATGCTTTTCCTTCCAAATTTATCATATGTTAGCATGAGCCTTGGCAATAATATAAATATGAATTGTGATTCTATCATTAGATAATGGTCACGAATGATATATTTTATAAAATAATTGTTTATTAAATATTATTGCTTTTTAATTCTTAAATAGAGTAGTTTTAACTATAATCAAATTAAATCTCATATAATTTTATCAGTATATTAATGGTAAATTATCTTATCCGAGTGAAAGTTAATCATTGATGGGTACTTAATTTGTTGCCCCAGAATTTTTCTTTTTAGGAATAATTGCTTGAAGTAAGATCTATTTTTTAATATGACTTTTTTTTGTCTATTAATATCATATGCGTTTCTAGAAATTGATATGTTACTGCAAATATCCATCATAGATACTATTTTAGCTTTTTATCAGATATAAATTCTATCAATACAAATTTTCTGGTGACCATATTAGCTTAACTTTCAAATATTAATTTAAAGGAGCAATCATAATAAGTTTTTACCATTTTTTTTGAGTAAAATATCAAATTATTATATAAAAAAGTACCAGAAAAAAAACTGAGATAATATTGAAGTTAAGGTTTTATGATATCATGTTTTCCTATTCTTTCGCTAAGGTACTCTAGCAGCTATAATGATTTTAAATCTTAATATTATTATATATATTTTAATTTATAAAGACTTTTAACAATGATGCGCGAAAATATTTCAACCATACACTTTTAGAGTTTAAAAATCAACATTTGAGATAAATATTTTATAAAAATTCATAGAAATAAGATGAGAAGCTCTAATTCAGATTAACATTATTTAACTATTGTGACACCTGTCAGCAGCATCTTTTTTCTGATCTCGATAGATCTAGAATTAAGAAAATATTAAACTTGTATTAACAATATAATGAGAATTAATGCGAATTTCACGAATAGTTTGAAATCTAAAGTTAAAGAGGTTGAATTTTATGAAACCTTCTTGAAAATAATAAAATATATTCAAAAAGATGATAACCTTAAATCTTTTAAATATAACTTAACTTGTAAATATAAAGAACAAAATTTGGTAATTTTTGATAGTTTATTTTATTTAAGTTAAACCCCATAAAAAAATAACCGAGTTTTTTAAAAAAAAAAAAAAAAAAAAACAGCTCTTTTCATAAAAAAATAGAAATCGAAAGAAAATCTCACAATTTCTATACATCCAAACCCTGCGCTGTCAAATCAAGCAACTAAAACCTGCAGAACCTTCAATAACACTTATAGTCGAGAGCTATTTCTATTCAAAGCTTATCCATCCTATATCTTAAACCATAGACTACTTTTTCGGAACATCTTTCATTGAAGAAGAAATTAAGTTGACTCTTCACTTTTATTATAGAATCTGATTGGTTTGCTTACAGTCGCTGTAAATCAAAAATTATGATTAAATCTCAGCAAAATAAGCTGATTCCTGCATTCATTTATTCAAACCAAAATTAGAAATTCGCCAAGTGATTTGGTTTATACATTAAAAATACGATCCTTATAAATATTCAACATAGATAAGTTAATTTCTCATCCTGTTTTACGGCATTAAATGATTCCTAGTAGAAGATAACGCGATAATTTAAAAAAAATTTTGACCTAAAAAGCTTTATATATAGATATAAAAGTGAGTATAAAGCATATAAAGTCAGTTATCTTAAAATAAAGCACCTCATGGATCAAAGCATTTTCTATCACTCGTTTGGAGAAAAAATCTAAGAAGCGAATGATAGTCGGAAATTATTGTAGAAGAATACAGCAGATCTGTATGCTGAACGGTGCAGGTAGAAATTCTGATCAGTTGAAAAATACTCAAACTGAAACACCGCCGAACATAGAAAATAATTAATCAAAATATTTTTATTTTCCTGGAAAATGCGCTTTACGTGAAACAAATTTATCTATAAAGATATGTTTTGGTCGATAGTATGATGCAGCCTCTCAAAGTTTCAATCAGTATGGGTTTAATTATAGATAAAAAGCAGGTCACTAATATCTTCGACATAGAATTTTTTATTCTGCTTTAAAAAAATGATACAGAGTGCGAGATTTATCCGGTTCGACAAAAACAGCATCCTCAAAAATCATAGATATGAGATCTCAGCCATTTAATCTCTGCTTAAGTTATTACAAGAGAAGTAATATCGCAGCTTTTCGTGGTTTCCGACGGATAATTATCTTTTATCATATGAATGAAGTGATAAAAAAAGCAAAATTACACTTTAAAACTTTCTAAATCAACTTTAATGCCATGCTAAATATGACTGGGAGACTCAGATCAGTATCTATCCAGTATTATCTAAACAGAGGCATGGATTAACGGGATTTAAGGTTTTAACCCTTGTCCTCAATCAGCATTATAATTCAACATAAGTATTTGATCATTCAACTTCTTTCGATCTCGTACTGATAAATAAAGCTTGTCTAAATAATCTCTGATTTTACTGAATTGAACATGACTATCAATTCAAGAGTATATCAATATATTTTTCATTAACCTACAGACTCTCAACAAGTTCCTTCGTCAGATATTTACAAAAATTATAGTTATTAGGATACGAATTTTAGCTTAAATAGGAAATCTTTAAACCAGTGTGAATCAAATAAAAAACATATTTAATTGGAAGCTAACGCAACTTTATAACAAGATTTTTTTAGATATTCCAAAAAAAACTCAATTACAATCGATAACGCACTTTATTTTGGTAATTTATTTGAAAACTTTTTTGATCAATTTACCTTTACGAAAAAACTTGAGTATCCGAAGAGTACCTTTTAAAAATTTAAAAGCAGGAAAAATTATCCTAAAAAATTTGTGAAAATACTATAAATAAATTTAAAGATATTCTATTTGCGTAAAACCACTTTTTTTCGTGCTGAAGAGATTGAATAAATTAAATAATTCCACATGATAAGATGTAAACCATGAATATCGACTGCAATATTGTAAGAGCCGGTGATTCAGAATCGTTCATTCTGTTAATAGAAACATATGAAATGAATATTTGAATATTTTCTACCATATAACCCAGTGCTAAAGATATTTTCAGATTCGAGAGAAAATTATTTGGTGATGATTATGGTATATAAACTATACTCAAGGATTTCGAGTCAATTAGTAGCTTTTATTCGCATCAAATTCTAATATGAATCGGTTTATTTAAATTTTAGTCTCTTTGTAGCTGTTTTGGTCTATATTTTTTATTTTTAAAAGCAAATTCCATCACTCTGGTGTACTTGAAACTTTTTGAATTTTGATTTTCGAAATTTCCGGCGATTTATAAGTAACCTTTATCTCAATCCTTGCCATAAAAATCGTCCTGAAAGCTGAATATATATGATATTTAATGAAACATCCAAAAAAAAATATAGAATGACTACATAAAAGACAATAACAATAATGAAAAATAATTAAGAGCAGTATCTTTTCTATGTGAGTTCATAGATGATAAAATGATATCAAATGAGCTATAAGGAATGCGGATCATATTTAAATATTTTTTCCAGAATTTAACACTGTTTAAAAAAGATTTATCATGGTTAAATGGTTTCACTGGACCAACAACTACTGCTTCACAGCTTGATATATGATCGCATAAATTATTCAAAAATTCTGCAGTGAACTACTGATTCTCAACATTATCACGCAATTAAGAAAAACGGAAAATTTTTTTTCATTATCATGAAAAAATTATATCTATGGTTTATAATTACTTCAAAAAATTGATGCTTAAAGCTTGGATAATCAGCGTGTAGCCCTCAAGTTCCAAGGTCGTTCTAATACAGCAATTTAAATAAAAATTGAAAAAATATGGCTCAAGATTAGATACGGGTAGCAGTCATGAACCGATTTTAGAATTTTTTATCATTATTTTTAAATATTAATTAGATATATTTTTTGTAAAATGTATACTATAATTTAATTTTTAATAATTATTCTTTCATTACCTTTCTTTCCTATCTTACTTATATGTCTTTTTTATTTTTGTTTAATAAAAATCAAGATCAGAAAAGGTATAAAAAAGCTATGATTTGTGTATTTGATTTGTTACTAGTATCTTGCAATATTTTATTATAACGAATAATTATTGACTAAAAGTATTATAATTCCTGAATTACGGAAATTTAGTTCACTAAAATGATCCTATAAATACCATTAAACGTAGCATAAATTTTTAGAGTTATATCGAATCAATGAAAAAGCCGAAAAAAATCTAGTAGATCATGTTTTAAACTACTTAAAACTTACCCAGAGGCTGAAATCTAGGCGCTGATCAACAAAACATTATAAATATTTAATAATTTTATGGTAGTAAAATCAAAGACTGTAAAAAATTCTCCAATAATAAATTAGTATTTAAAGATGAAAATTAAATTCAGATTAAGCCAAATTTTTGTATTATATCCTATTTTAATTTGAGTAAAGATATTTTGCTTAATATTGATAACTAAATAATAATTTAACGCTTTTGTTTAACAGAACAGGTAATTTATTTTAGAGTAAAAAACGAACCCTTATATGAAGTGGAAATACTTTCACTCTTTATACCATTTTCCTAAAAGAAAATGGCTCGAATATAAAATAATAAATAAATGTAATTATAAATTGCATACTCTTAATTTAAATACAAACCAATCTTATAGAACTTTGTTCGAAACCTAGATCCATTTTAAATTGATTAATTCATTGTCAATATAATTCGTATTTAAATTAGTTCAGAAAAAATTCACTAGAACACTGCAGCTCTCCATTTCCTAAATAAACACTCGTAAATGGTATAAGGTAAGTTATCAATCTCGAAACATAAAAAAATAGCCTCTTCAAATTTTCTGATTCGATAGTTCTAATTTATCTGAAAGTTCCTCATCGAATTTGTAAGGCACAGCGTACCTCTGGGTAATTTTACTGGGAGTTTTTTTTTTCTTTCGTAGACTTTTTTTTAATTGTAAAACATAATCTTTCAAATTAAAATTTGTTTTTTTGATGCTTCTATACTAATTATTTGTGTTTGAAATCTCAACTTCGACAAATAGTCTAATTCGGCTACTCTTTATTCTTCTGATTTTTTAAATTTTTCTTTCGGAACGAAAAAGATCGGAAATTTAGGTTCCAATTCACAAAATAAATAAAAATTTGCGTACTCGGCTCTTGAATTAGTCCTTAGTATTAATCCAAATATTATATTATTTAAATATGAATCTCATCAGTCCATATTATTGATAGAACTAATTTTTATAGCGTATCGAACACTATGATTTAGTTTTTCGACAGTACCAGCCCAATCAAGCTGGTACTAGTATAATGTAATGAGTTTAACATTATTTTTTTTTTCAAGCTAAAGTATTCATTTAATTTACTTGATTTAAAGCAGATGCTTTGGTTGGCTGCTATTGATTCTGACACGCCAAATAACGCAAAATCGTTGGAAACAACGCTAATAACGAAGATATCTGTAGTATCTAGTGTGATTTTAGCATACGGAAACTCACTTAAGCTTTCAAAAATTGTCAAAATGCATCAATTACAATTTATTAGATACGTTTAACGGTGCAAACAATATCAATTTTTCTTAATAAATATTGAAATTGTAGCAAAATTTCCAACTAATTTATAATAGGCAACCGATGAGCAAATTATTGACGCTTTTGACAGCTTTATACATAATTTAGAACCTCTAAATAAAATTTTTCTCTCAAGAACCTTTTGCGAATTCACGAACATTAAGTTCTAAGAACAAATTCTCATCCCGATGATGCAGAATGCTATAAATTTTAAATTTTTCCTCGATCGTTTCGACAAGATATATTGTTTCCTTATTATTTTTCTATAATACACATTTTACAAATATAAAATCCTATATTGATACTTCTATTCATCTATAATTTTCCATTAAGCTAATAATATAATACTTCTTGAAAACTTATTTCAAAATGATATCATAATTTTTTCATTTTCTAGTAACAAAATTTTCCCATGTCTTGACAAATAATCTGCGAAAGTATTATACTTGGCTTACCTGTGCTAAATTTAACAGTAGTATTCGCTTAAAAATTTTTATACAGCGTTCTATTCACCCGTAAGAATATTTTTCTTTGAATAGAATTGCAACTGCTGAGTTATCTGTGTATAGTATAAAAAATCTACCAAGTAAACATGCCATAAAAATTTTTATTGAAGCTATAGCTTATAGAGCCTCTTGCTCATAATATTTTTAATTTCTTTATGCGGGTTATATACTTATTGAATAAAATTCTGTTGTTATAAGGTCTTTTATTATCTTTACAATGCTTCAATACATCTACAATACATCTCCAATTGCTAAAATTAACGCATCAGTGTCGTAGCTAATTTTAGTCACGCACCGAGCTTTATTACTTCGCTTGGGTTTTATATATATTTTATTTACTGATTTATATTAATAAAATAAAGGGAGGAATAGAAAGTTATTTTTATTATATTTATTTTATTAGAGGAGTTCCATGAGACCCCTGATAATTTGGGTCTTCGTTCTCCCTTTATATGTTTTTAAGTTTGTTATCAAATTAAAGTAAGTTTCGTATAATGGGAGTAGAATGAATCTGGATATCTCGAGTCAATCTATTCCTAATCACTATCAATTTTCTATTGTTAGATGTTAGATAACATCAACCCTTGTCGGAATCTCCCTACGACATCAGTGGACAATATTAAAATATTATCTTCATATGGATATTTTTAACTTATACCGTGTTAATTAATTCTTTTGTTTTTATTAATACCTTTGAGAAATCCTCCATCCAATCCCACTTATTATTTTTTCTACCCAATATTTGAATGGTATCGGTTAATTCTGCATAATCTGGAATGAGATTTCTAAAATACGAGCCTAATGCCAAAAATGATCAAAGATATTTTACATTTTGTGATATTTTTCTCGTTTCAAGCGCTTTTATTACTATTTGGTCAGGTAAGATATCTTTTTAGGTGATTAAGTGGCCTAAAATCTAAATATTTTCGAGATAAAATTATACTTGTTTAGTTCAAGCGGGATTTTATTCTGTTTACACAATTTAAAAACTTTTTTTAAGTTATAAAAATGTTTTATACTAGAATTTTGAAATAAAAAAAATGTAATCTAAATAAAAAATAAAAAAATTGTGAAGTTATCTACTTAATATTTTCTCCATCATTATTTAAAATAGTGAGGGTACATTGGTCAACGTCTATTGTAGATGGATAAAGTGAAATATCCCAAACGCACTAATAAAAGCATAATAATCTTTTGATAATTTTTTCAATATAACCTGCCAATATCCGCTGAATAGATAAAGAGTAGTGTAATATTTTCTATATTCAAAAAATCCAGAAAGTCGTCTTTTCTTGAGATGGTTAAAATTATCTTTGCCTCAAATCGTTTAGCAGTTTAATTGATACTTAAGCGCATTTCTTACATTTTTTGGGTCTAAAACCACTGAAAAAAATCATTAAGGTTCAGATCCCTTGATTATCCTTGCTTCTAAAATTTCATCTATTTCTTTCTTAACTATCTTTTCCATTTTGAACGCCCTTCTTAAACTTTTAATTATGGAAACTAGATTATTTTAAAGTTTAAATTTATAAACATAGATATTTATACTCTTAATTTCGTTTTTATTTTCAGGAAATAAATATTTATTTTACTTAACCAAACAATAAAATCTATTCTTTAAATTATTATCAAATCTATTTAATATTTCAATCATTTTCTCTTCAAAAGTTTCAAAAAAAAATTTTTTCTAGTTCTTTTTAAAGTATAAGGTCCTCGTTATTAGACGAATTTGTCATTTCGTAATTTTAAATCTACAAGAAAAGTGCTTTTTTTCCCAAGTCTGTGGTGAAATCAGGTTCATTGTAATAGCCAATTGCATCAGATCCAATATATTCATAACCTTATCTACTTATTTTCCCAATTATTTCGCTTTTACTGTTGATTTTTTCTTTATCTTCCTACCCTCATAATTAATAGTTCAAGGTGTAATGGTTCAATAATAATTGGACTTGCATTACCCCTGGAATTTGGTTTCAGAACCAAATTCCATTTTTTATATCATATAAATAAGCGTAACTTCCCACTTTTTGGAAGTTAAGCTTTTCAATCTTTTATTCTTTCCAATTCCCACATTATTATTATTTTTATATTATTATTTAAAATTAAATTAACTTGATCCCTTACACAAGGACATTTTTTTACAATCTGGAATTCTATTGAGAATATTATTTCATTTTCAAATTAAACATTTAAAGATAACTTTCCTAAGATAGTAGTTTTGGTATACCAACTTTCGTAACATGACTTTCAAGATTTGATAGAGCTAATTTTAGTTAATTCGCTAATCTAAATTATTCAATCAAATTATTTTATTTAATAGTATAAAAGACTTAGAGATTCGAAAAATGAATCTCAAAGTCTTTCAACTTTTTCTCATTCTCTTAATAAAAATAACTTTCGAATCTAACACTGGCTTAAGTTTTTTCCACTTCAAATATAGAAACCAAGTTTAGTTTAAAAGCTCAACAGTAATTACTCAGAATGAAGCCCCGCTGTGTATAAATAGTGGTATTCTTAATTTTCCAAATTTTACCATTATATAGGTGCTGCCTTCTTTGAAATAATTTCCAGAATTTTTTAGCTCCCTTTATTATATTTCTGTCAGAACTAATTAGAAAAAATAGGTTTTTTTGTTCTTAATTTTCTTATTAATTTCTTTGAGTTCTATTATCAATTAATTTACAGCTTTGGGTTTGCCTGCCAAATAATTTTTTCGAGATAGAGACACTGTGACTTATAGAACCTCTTTTGAAAACTCAGAAGCATAGGATACTTTTTATGTTATTTTAATGATGTACGATTTTCCTCGCAATATGAATTGTCTAACATATTATCAATTCTCATTCTTTTATGATCATCCATTCATTTCTTCAATTATTATCTAAAAGCATTACACCCTTGTTTTCACCCTTTTGGTTATTTATTAAAGATTGAATGATTAAAAAATTTCGTTCCTTTTGAGAGTAATTGTTTTTCTGGATTCCTCTGTATGAGTTATCCCTGTTGTGACAGTTTCTAGAGACGTGAAAAATGATATTTTAGCCGATGTGCCTAACCATTATTTCTTCATTAATATTCCTTTCTTCCAAGAGTAATTCAATTCTAATAAATATATTTTTTATTTCGGCTAATGATCTGTATTCGTCCTCTTTGGCTCGGGCTACTGTTAATTTTTTTCGAGGATTAGACTCATAGTTCTTTCTTTTTAAATAATAATTATTCGATCTTTAGAATCTTTTTCCATGCCCCAGTTATTATAATTTTGCTCATTAGTCAGAATATATGATAATTCACTATATATTTATAAAATTACCACAGAATAAATAGACTTAAAAGTTGCTGGATGAACTATTTCTCGAATAAAAAGTTCCAAAGTTTCCATAAAGCGAAAATTGACCTCTCTAGCCCCTTTAGCTTTTTTACGAAAATAAAAAGATCAATTTTCCAAAAGAAGTTAGCTGTTATTTTTTTTTCAGTAAATAAGCGTGAAAAATTATTTCTCATTTATAGAATCAATTGGTTCTGAATTCAAATTGAAGATTCATTTATGGTTGTATCTAGTTACAGAGCCAATTATGCAGCGTCTCCTTTCACCAAAAATTAAAAAATTTTCATATTAGTTTCTTCGTTCCATTTTTTTATTACACAAAATTTTCTAAACATTTAAATTCATAATTCTATCGAAATATATTCAGAAATTCCAGAAAATCTTTCTGGCAGTCCGCTGAAATTTTCTTCTGCTGCGCTTCCATTTTACTTACATGGAGCTGATGATAACGCCAACTTTTTCTAACCGATTTTAAATCCAGAAATTTTCAAGGTCCAAATATTTGCTAAATTGAACGAAATTTTCAAGAATTGAAATTTGATTATTCTCAAGCTCAAATTAAATACATTATGTTAATTGCACATTGCAGATATATGGAAAATAGAGATATTTAACTCATAAATTATGGTTGCTACCATCAGTAATGGAACCCTAAATTTATAAACCATTGCGCCTAAATTAAAAATAAACAGCCAAAAAATAAAAAAGCCATGAAATTAAATAAGAACTTTAATCTTTCTCTATGGTCAATTTTGTATATTATATATCAAGAATATGATTTCTATAGAAGCTTGTTTGTTATAGTATCTGAAAAGCGATTATTTAACTATAATGATGGGCTTTAAAAACTAAAAATCGCCTAATAAAGCCCATTGTATACTTATAGATCTAGATTTATGAAAAATGATGGAAATACCTCAAAATTTAAAACCTAAATGTTTGTATATCCAGAGAATCAATGGTGATTATTTCTAGAGTACCAGCATAATATATTTTATCGCACGAATAAAAAATTGTTTTTATTTTGATTTATTGGACGCTAAAGAATAAGATAAAAAAATTTTAAATCATGCTTACAAAAGATAATTCAAAAAGGAAGTTTATTTTCTTCCATCCTTATCGGCAATTAATCAATAATTTTCTAAAGATAGGTATTAATTATTACACTTTTTTTTAATTTTTTTCTAATAAAAGAGAAAATTTCTGTAGCTTACATCTATATAATTTAATTATTATCGTTTCCCAATAATTAAATGACTTTATTTTAACGCTCCTCCAATCAAAGAATTTTAGAAGATTCTTTCTAAAAAGCCAAAATACCTTAAAAAATAATGATGTCTAATTAGCATGGTATATATAATCTATTATTTTATCCAATTAAATGTATTATTATTAACTTTCGAAGACATTAGCTTGATTGATACTAATAAAATACTAGACATAGTGCTCAGATGTATTTTATCCAAGTATTAGAACCTCTGGATTGACTTACTACGAAAACTATCTGTCACTAAAAGATTATTCGTTTTATTAATGAATCGTATTATTACAAAAAAAACAGATACGCCGTATGTAAATTTGGGAATATTTAATTTATATTCTACCACCGAGTAAAGGGTGTAAATTTAGACGAACATATCACTACATTCAACAAGTCCATATTGCAGTACACAAATTTCATTATTAAATAATTTTTAGCACTATAAATCTGAGATTTATTAAGGGTTTTTTAACTGCGGATTTTTTGAAAAATCGGGCTACATTTTATATCAAGCAGTACATCTTTATTGTAAATAATAATTTTTTAAAAACTACAAGATTATTTGTTCTGATTTAAAAGTCTATTAAAAAAATAGGTGATATCTTAGAGATCAGTATTGTGAGTGTCTTGTATAAATTCATAAGATATTTCATTGATTATGGAATTTAATTTATCCTTTGGATATCATAAAGCCTATTCGATCTCTTCAACTAAAACCAATTTAAATAATAATATTTCTACTTACGTATATTAATTTATCATTTATAATAGATATCAGCTCTCTTTCCCGGTTTACTCGCAACATTTTTATTGAGATTTTGCATATAAAAAAATTCTAATAAATGTCAGCTTTCTGAAGATCTTTAGTAAGAATTTTTGAAACATGAAAATACACAATTTTTCAAAATTCCTTTATTACTTTGTTTTGATTGATCGATAGCAAAATATATTATAGCTTTCTGCATCTGTTAATTTCTCTCTGGATCTAAAAAATAATGATTCAGTATCATGATTTCAAAATATTTAAAATTAT
>LSSN01001354.1:0-14799 GCA_001970855.1 Smittium culicis
CAAATATACTGGATCACCTTCTCAAAAAGTTCGTATTCTTACCCAAAATATCTTCATTCGCCCAAATGGTATCAACAACAATGGAAACGATTATAAAACAGAAAGACTCGAATATTTCGCAAAAAACCTCCTAGATAGCTATGATATAATATGCTTCCAAGAACTATTCCGCTTCGAGTTCACCAGCAGATATCCCAAGATAGTCAATGCCACAAATGAAGCTGGTTACAAATACCATGTATCTGCCCCTAAAAGAGGCCTTTTCAACTTTGGAATTGATGCTGGTCTAACTATATTTTCCAGGTATCCCATCGTAGAAACTGATTTCAAAGAGTACGAAAGAGGAGTTCATGCTGATTACTACTCCTTAAAAGGTGTCCTTTATGCTAAAATCAAAATTTCCCCTGATTCTACCTCAGCCCCCACCGCAGAAGCCGCCTCAGATGAGACTAAAATAGCTGATAATAATTATAAATACATTCATTTATTTAATACACACACCCAATCCTCGTATGGAACTGTAGACTTAACTCAAAAGAGCGTTGTTAAAAGGCTTTACCAACTAGAATCTTTGCACGATTTCGTTGAAACCACTCTCGAAAAATACCATACATCGGGAGAGCCCGTATTCATAACCGGTGATATGAACGTAGATTCAAGGACACATGTTATCGCTGCCAATCCTGGCGATTCTGGTGATCTAATAGACTCGTCAACCAACGTCGATGTTGCATTATCCTCAAAGCTAAATAAAAGTATTGATATTGAAAATTCCCATAATCACGATGAAGACCAGAAATCAGTTCAGGCTCAAACTCATAATGAACCCAAAAAGATTCTACATTCTCAAAAAAATAAAAAGGAAGAAGATGTCAGGGATGGAAAGCAAAGTTCGCTCGAATACTTGGCATTTGTTGGCGCTATTTCTGGATATGGAATCCCTGATCCATCTCTTTTTGGCTTAGGCAAGGACCAAACTTTCGAAAAGTCCAAGAAATTCTCCCTTGTTGATCTCTTTTATAACTCAAATTCATACCACCCAATCACTTTTGGAAATACCAAGTACGACTCTGAAGGAAATATCGTCCCAATGGAAACTGTTTTGACCACTAAAAACGATAACATGGTCATGCACTCTCTCGACTACATCTTATACCTCCAACCCGTAGCTCATGATGACACATCGGCAGCAAACCCTCCCCAAACATCTGGATTCAATGTCTGTAACGTCTCTGTTCAACCGCATTTCGCCACTGTCGGAAAAAATGACTTCACTCAGATTTCTGACCATTATGGCGTATCTGCTGAATTGGATTTCGACTTGTAAATACAGCTCCAGCTTATTCCAATAATCACTGCCCCTAATGCTTTTTCTCACTATTCATGGCTTCAATAAATTAAAAAAATATACTAAATTCCGCCACCCTTAAAAGAAAAAATAGTTAAAGATATACGCAATTTATCTCTACTTAGCACTATTCTTTTTTCTTCAACTAACAGATGCCAACTCAATCCCTTTTTTTTTTACGTCTTTTTTATTCCCCCCCCTCCCTATCTTATACTAGAATATCTCGCCTATAATATAATTTAATATTTTATTCTACTTATTTAATTCAAAATACATATCTTCAAAATACTTTTCTTTTCTTTTCTTATTATATTTTTAATCATTCATTCATTTATTTATTAATCCGAAAAAGTACACCAAGTTTACATTGAAAACTCCAAAATTCATAATTACCTTAATCCTAATCCTTTTATAACTCAACTATTTGTTCTTAAGGGTTCACCAGCCACCTCTAAAATATATTCGAAAACAAAATGTCGAAAATATCGCCTATTATCCCATTTTTGCGAACAAATAAAAAGCAGCGTTTTATTATCATTACCTTTTTTTTTTTATTTCCAAATTTTATTTACTGTCTTCAAAGCGAAACTTTTCACGCCAAGATTCCTTCCATTATACGCTAACTCTTTTTGTAAAAATTTGAGGTCAGCTATTGCAAAATCAAAACATCAAAAAAAGAAAAAATTTTTTTTTTATTTTTGGTTATTTTATTCGATATTATCAAATCAGTTAATTATAGCCGGTAAAAACATCAAAGAGAGAAATGAAATAATAAAATAAAATAACATCAAAATTTAAGAAATTAAAAAGGTTAAAAAATACTTATACGTTAATGCTTTGGAATTTTATGGTATGCGAAAAAATCATTCTTTATATGAATATATTTAATTTACATAGGTTGGCTGTCTGATTTCAAGTTATTTTGCGATCTACTCAAATGCATGCTTGAATCTAGTCGAGATTCTGTCGGTTCTCTATAATTACCATCTGATTGATACTCCAAATATACTTTTGAATTGTTCCTGTCAAGTACGTATACGTCAGTATTAGATTTTTCGCTTTTGGCGCTCGATGCACTCCGATTGTTGCTGCTTTTGTATAAACTTCCACTGTTTGTGGCATCATTTGCTAAAAAATCGGTACTTTTCCTGCTGGCTCTTCTTATATTTTCAGAAGAATTTGAGTATAAATCAGCCCCTTCTTCATAACTATGTGTTCTAAAGATATTTTGATGATTGTTAAGTTTGGACTTTATGCGCTTCTTTGCCCAGATATCAAGTTTACCTGCAGATCTCCATGCATTTACCCATGAGCTTGCATATAAATACCCCTTTTTATAAACCTCGTTGAATTTTGAAAATTCAAGAACGCCGCAGTTTCCTGGCGGAATCTTCGCATAAACAACGCCCGGTAGAGATTTAGAGCTTTTAAGAGTTTGGACGCTTGAAACATATGCTAGTCTAGACTGAATATCGGATAAGCTTGGAATACTATATTTTTTAAATGGGTTAAGGTTATTAAGAATAACTCCAATTCCTGAAACTGACTCCCCGTAATGTACAGGATTGGTGTCATCTTCGCCTGCAATATCAATTGCAAATATCATATTCGCGCCAAGTCCATACCTCATATAGTCCACAGGCAAATTGTCTAAATAACCACCATCAACTAGCATCTGTCCATCTGAGTCGCATAAAGGCGGTAAAAAGCCTGATAGTGACATACTAGCACGGCAATACTTCCACAACGTCCCTGAAGTATGTACTTCTAAGCGTGAGTGAGTTACGTTTGTACTAACACAATAGTATGGTAGCCACAGGTCTTCAATTTCAGTTGATTTAAATACTTTCCATAATGCTCGGTTAAACTCATTACCAGTTGTATAGGATAAAATAGGCCAAGTAACGTCCAGTAATTTTCTCCACATAGATTTCATATTGTTAGAAAACAGTTTTGACCTTAAGAATATAGAAACAGTATCAGGTTCTTGTGCGTATAAACCAGAATAAAATGCGCCAATACTTGTCCCGCCAATCATATCAACAGGAATTCCAGCTTCTTCAAATGCTCTAAGTACACCTAAAAGTGCATTCCCGCGAGCTCCACCACCGCTCAATACTAAGCCGACAGATTTATTAGTTAATCTACGTGAAAGTCTATTGAAATCAGATCTGCACCCTTTAAACGGAGCAGATATTGAGCCTCTACGTTTTGAGATAAATTTTTTATAGTAACTTTTAAACCGCCCCTTGATGTTCTTAAACGTGTCAGTGGCGGCAATTGATGAATCTAGCATTGCTGAAAATTCAGACTCTTCATTGCCAGGCAATTCTTCAGCGCTGAAATTCCCATTTACACTTCCAGTCGAATATTTCCTTGATCTTCGCGAGTTATTAGGTTCAATTATGTTATTTTTAAAATCATCTTCTAAATTTTGAGGAAACATACCAAAAAGCTTGAAATAAAGGTATCTAAATAATCCAAAGATATTGTCATTTCTAACAATTTGGGTATTTGATGATATACCAAATACCGATTTATTTCTTGATAAGTGGTGATTGCCATTGTTTTTACTTGTATTTAAAGGCATCTGTATATGGTGGTGTGCATGTATCCATTCTCTGGTACTTAGCCAATTTCGGGTTGTTCCTGGTATGCAATAGCGATCATTGTGCAATAAAACTAATTCTTTTCTTGCAGTAGATCTAGTTGCAAGAACAAGCTGTTCAAATGGGCCAACAGAGGAATCTTCGTCACCAAGACCAACAATTAGTATGCAATCTGCTTGTCGGATACATCTTAAAGTCCAAGGGCTGTTTACGCTACTATCTGCCACATAAAGAACCATCTTACGCTTTTCTTCAATCTCAGCAAGAAAAGATTGTGTCTTGAGCTTGCCTACTCTACTAAACGCAATATCACCGATCGCATTCATAATAGATGAATTATCCAAAAGGGCGATACTAGGTCCGCTTGTTTCAACAAGAGCATCATATAGTCGACTTGCAAATTCTTTTATAGGGACATTTTCACTAACTGGTAAAATACAAACGGTTTTAAGGTTTGAGTTGCTGTTCCACGCATCTAGCGGTTCATTCAGAAGGTTGTTGATCGTCTGGTTTGATGTTTGATCATTGCTTATTGAATGTAATGACTTAGAGCTCATACCATATTCAGACATAGGTTGACTTTTTCTAGAGTGCATTAGGATACGCGTTGCTATCAGTTTAGAGATATGAAAAGTAAGTTTAGGGTAAGTAGAAATGAGAATTGCAAATAGAGTTTTTGGAATCCAGACTAACTCGGAGTCTCTAATAGTGTGTAGGCTGAAAGTCCTTTTATCGCCAGCCAAAACGTCTGTTTCGCCAATAGATTCGCCCTGGCCATACTCAGATAGTATAGGCTTTTGCTTTTTAAAGTCAGCAGATTGACTAATTGCACGCAGTCTACCCGATAGAACAATATGAACTGCATCGCTACTAGCGCCGGCATTATATACAACTTTACCACCAGGGATACGAATCCAATCTAGAGCGTAGTCAATATGATGAACAAGAAAAGAAAGATTGTTAGATACATGTTTCGCAAGCGTTAAATAGACAATTGGGAAGTCGCTAACAAGTTTTTTGATGCTTGTTAGTGGTAAATAAGCCAAAATAGTGCCGCTATTAGTCCTTGCATGTCCATGACTTTCGGGGCATACTCTAACAGTGACATTTGAAGGCATGTCAGTTATAGCAGAAAAATATCCAACCATCCCGCCAGCACCGATTCTAAAAGACTTCTTTGTTGAATTTGAGCGATTTCCATCTCTATTTCTTTTACCCGGGTTGTATGAATGGTTCTTGCGATCATTATAAATAAAAGATCCTTTCCTTGAGGTCGAGTTTTTTTCCTTATCTAATTTAACAGAAGACTTATTCTAAATTTTTACACATAAAAATTAGTAGATAGTTAGCAATATAGAAATGAAAGGTATCGGAATAAGTGAAGAAAAAAATAAGATCCTTTAAAGTAAAAAAGTCATTTATAAAGCAAAATAGGGTGAAAAAATAAGATAATGCATAACAGGAGCTTACATTGAAGTCAATGATAGACTTAATTTTAATAGCAGTATCTTTTTCAGAGTTTAAAATTTCTTTATCAGAAATTTGACTAAATGCCATTTGTACATTATAGGCAATATCTGACATTTCTTTAGACTGTTTGGGGATATCAATTTCCTGGTTTAAAGAATTATCCGTGCTAGAGTCTGGGACAGAGAATTCAGAGCTAGAGTTTTCAAATTCAGAATTATTTTCAGAAATTTTATAATTTGTGAATTCGAGGAAGCCAGAGATTACACAAAAAATACCATCTGGGCGTTGGCCCTTTTTGATAATCGTTTTTCCAGGAGGAGCATAAATGAGCTTAATGTCATTGAAGGAAAAAGTGCTGGTATTTTGCGGTGAGAAGTAACGTTTAAGAGCAAGAGGCTTTTTTTTGGATTTCTTGCTTGTAGGAGCAGACTTTTTTCTATTTAAAGTTGTGTCTAATTCCTCTTGATTATCGATTTTAGGAAATATAGAAATAGGCTGTGAGGAAAATGCTTTATGGCTTGAAATGCTATCTTCGCTGCTGCTGATTTGTGAGTTTAAATCATCTACCTTTTGGTAACTTTTTGAAGTTGATGGGTGAGTAATTAATGACATTGATGATGGTCTGTTAAATGAGTCGACAGAAGCTATTCCTAAAGATTTAGAAACTAGATTTACAGCTGTAGCGAACAAATTAGAAATATCTGAAGGTCTGGGCACTTTCCATAGCTCCTCGGAATCAGAAGAAGACTCACGAAATAGAGATGGGTCGATTTTAGATTGGAAAAGAAAGTTAGGTTCTTCTGAGCTCAAGCAATTAATAGATGTTTCCGAATATTTATTATCAGAAAATTTTTTTCTAAGCAAATTTGGACCGTGTATATGTAATAAAAATTCAAGCGAACTCTCGTTAATTAATATAATTGAGTCATCGTCTATTAAGCTAGAGGATATTTCAAGACCATTGCTTGGTATATTTACTGTAGAATTGATGCTGCTGAAGTAGTTGGAATTTTTGAAACTACTGGCGTTTCTACTGGCGGGAATAGAGCGGATTCCCAGACCGTTTGAAGTAGATGGGTTGTTAGAGTTAAATGGCTGTTGGAAAGAGGATTTGATGTTTGTATTACGAGATTCATATTCGAGCATACACAAAGTCAAAATGTTATCAACTGTATCCTTTGAAGAGCTTGGGGAAGGCGATTTTGATGAGCCTAAGCCCAAGTTTCCTAAAGGAAAGTTTAAGTAGTCAGGGTTTGATGGAATAGAAGATAATTTCTTTTCGAAAGAGACAACCTGATTAGATAAATTTAAGTAGTTTTGCATTGTAAATAAAGTTACTCGTTGGAGTCTAGTTAGAATAACTTGGATCATGTGTGCAGCAGATTTTGGAAATTTTTCGCGAACACGTCTAAATGCTTTTTCTGGAATTACGGCTAAGGTTGTATCAACTGTAGCGATTCCGATGATATGGTTTGTTTTATTGGTTTCATTGAGGCTCGGAATTTCATGAGAGTCTAGTATATTTTCAGTAAAAATTTTCAAAATTTGAAGTATCCCACTTAATATTTTGCCTTGACCAACTTCACGTAAAATTTGCTTTGAATTTATACTCCTTTTTGGGAACATGTCGTCGTTATCTGATTGCGAGTAGTAGTCAGATGATTGGATAGAATCGTAGGACTGGGATGAGTCTGATTGGTTTTCGAAGGAAAAACCAGTGGAATTGGAGCTGTGTTTGAGCTTTGATGATAGAGGGTAATTAGTATCAACAGCATAGACTGTTATATGACCATCAACAACAACACAAAAATCTCTTCTTTTTTCGATCGAGTAAAGCTTTTCACCAGCCAAAACTCGTTGTGTTTGAAGTTGCCTTGACAGCTCATAAAACACTGCATCTTCAAGATACCCAAATATCTGAATGCTTTTAAGGAATGCATCCAAAAAATTAACACCAATTCCTGGGTTATATGGAGCTGAATTAAAAGATTTGTTATAGCCAAAGGGAAATTCGCCAGTAATATCTGGAAGACTTTTTTCGCTATTTTTTGGTGAAAGATCTAGATATTCGTCACTACAAGCTTCAATATCTTCGAGTGATATATTTATATTGGATTTGAATCTGTTTATAGGATCTTTATTTGGAGGAACATTGTTTGGAGCAGAGGTGCTAGATTTGTAATGTTTTGGGAAGTAAACATTTCTAATAATAAACACAGATGTCAAAGCGCCGCATATTATAGTAACTATACTAGAAACTATTGAATTGAACAAAAATCGAATTAAGATTAGAAGACAGTATATCACGCCGAGGAATAAGAATGTAAGCTTTTCAAGTATAAAATAAATTACATAAAATAAATCTCTAGTCAATAAAAGGCCAAAATATTTTTCCAAGAAGCTTTGAATTTTCCATTTTTCAGCCTGTAGTTCGGTTTTAATTTTCTGTAAAGTCAGTTTTTCATCTAGTATTCTATCAGAATTTTTACCGATTTGAGAATTTGATGATGCTTCGCTGGGTTTATAATTTAAATTACTTTCATTTTTGATTTCATTTGGTAAGGCGAATAAAGACAAAAGAAGTAAAATGAAGATACATTTCGAAATAATTGCACTTTTTCTCATCGAATTAAATTCGTATAGTTAATTATTAATAGTTGATGGAATAATTCAGACGTGTAAATAAAATAAAGCTTGGAGAGGGGAAAATGGATATTTATATTAGTAAGATAGTTTTAATTTATTAGGGCTAAAAACGTCAAATAAATTCAATGCAAAACCTTAAAACTGATCAGATATTATTGTACTTTTTCTGTAAGGCTATTAAAAATAAGTTGGCTGATTTTTCATTGGATCAAACATGAATTAATCTCTGAAGCGAATATTCTATTTGAGGAGACAGAGAAGGGATATTTTGCTTTTGAAACTATGTATATTTTTAGCCCACATTTTTACTCTTTTTTTTGTGTTTTATTATGAACAAATGCCCCATGACTAGATATTGAATCCTGTTTTTTTTTCTCACTATCGTATAACTTGTTGATATTTACCGTAGTAAATTAACGCTAATTAACCAAGGAAATTTTTAGAAAAATATAATCACCATTTTAAAACCCTGGTATAAGAGGTTTTAATTGTTTTAGAACGTGAATTTAGAGTCAAATAGACATTCTATTGCTTTTCCACAGCTAAATTGACTTTTTTTAAAATGTTAAGTGGTAACAATATTAACAAATATTTTTTTGATCAAAAGATGAATTTTTTTTATGTTTTTATTGTCTAAAAATACAATTAACCTTTGCAATAATGTGCTTATTTCTAGAGCCGTTTATCTTGTAGAGTTTTACAAGTTATACCTAATTGATTTTAATTATAGCTATTCTGTCAATTTCAAAAAAAAAATATTGATAGCTGAAATAAGAGTAGGATACTAATAGATACCACATTAGGTAAAAAAACAAAATTTGAGAATTAAAATATTTATAGATATTAAAACAAGCGTAAAAACTTATAAAGCGTAAAAGACTATAAATAGAAAATTGATTTGGCATAAAATTATAAAATTCACAAGACTGCATGATAAAAATTCTCATTTATTATTTCTTTACAATTGAATAAGGCTATAATTTATTTATCTTAGTTGATATAAGTTCCAAAATCTATTTTAAAACAATAGCTTTTCAGAGGAAAAGTGTGAAAATTTCGTGTTAAGCTATTTAATACGAAATAATTCCGATTTTGCTATCAAGGTGTAACATTTAAAATACACTCTATCACCATAAATTCTTCTTAGCTTCCGAAAGTATTACTATAGTTTTTGATTGGTAAAGATGATTTCAAATTGAAGCGAGTTTTAAAATATTTATGCGAGTATAAAATTTCCATCATAGTATTAAATTTTGAACTTCAAATTGATTTATTTACTTATACCACCAATAATAAAAACATACATTTTTAAATATTATTTCTTTGAAATTTTTTTTTGATAAATTTTCTAATGTATTGTGCAAGTAAAAATTATTGTATTATTGCTTGAAATGAGCTTTTAAAAAGTTTTCTGGTGAATATCCATATATTTTTTGTTTATAATCGATATATTGTAAATCATATGAAGGTTTAAATCAAAAAAAATAAATAGTTACACACGCTGAAGTAAATAACCAAAAAAAAAATTAAAGAAATTTACAATTAAATTTTATTTATAAATAAAATATTATTATCTTATCGCAATAATGTTCCACCTTGAAAAAAAGCCACAAAAATGAATATCAAAATGTTTTTATATTAAATTAGATTTATATAAAATCAAAAATTCGGTACTCAAAAAATTTTTTTTCACTGCTTAAAAGTAGTTTAGCAACGCTATTTAATATTAACTACTAAATATTAAATTTTTTGTTATTATGTACCATAAACAATGCTCGATTTTTAAAGCGTAGTTATATAAATATGAAGTTGCATATATAACGTTATCTGCTGTTATCATACACTTGTAATCTGATTATATTAACTATATATACTATTGTAATTTTTTTGGCATTACTTTCAAAAATACAATTAATCATTCTTTTCGTTTCGTTACTTTGTTACTTATCTTTATTTATTTATATTATTATGTGATTATAATAAAGATCATTTCCCAGAATATATATCAGCAGCACTGAAATTTGCTAATTTTGAGTTGAGCTTATACACTCTAATTCACGAAACGTTAAATATTATAATAATAAATCGTATCTATTATTTCTTCAAATTAAATCATAAATATACTAGATAAAATAATATCTTACATAGGAATTGATTATTTGATGCTATTTTTTGAAATATTTAAATAATTTACAACCATTTCACATATTAAAAATTGAGAAAATCATGTATAAAGCGCTTATAATTATGCAAATCTTCGCTATAGCATCTTTGCCACTTAAAGGTAATTTGCGTAAATCTTGTTATCTCATAATAAATTCATTATATTTAAACGCGTTAAAATATGATAAAATTTTATATTAGAAATCCTTAAAACAATCAAAATGTAAATCATTTTTGAATTTCAAATATTTGGCTGGGCTATAAGATACACCCCGAATGAAAGAAAAACCCTTTAATTTTTTTTTATTCTAAAGAAGTTACATAAGAAAAGTATATGTAATAAACTATATTTCTAGAAATTGGATATTTTAGTGCAAGATTTGCAGATGAATCAACAATGTGCTGTCTTTTATTATAAACTATTGTTAATAATACGAAAGTCTTGATAAAATTAAACTAAAAGAAAAAATATGATCTTACAAGTTCTTAAAAATTTGAACAATCATAAGCGAAATGAATAATATTCAATAAATGACTTGGAATGAAAGTATTTTATATGCAAATCATGATTGTTAGCCAGTAAGAATTAAGTGGTTCGAAACTGAAGTGATCAATTTTCAAGATAAAGTTTTGAACCCTCATAAAAAGTACAATTATTGTGATATTGTTCAATAGAGACAATTGTAACAATGTAAAATTGAAATGGACCTTTCATAATGAAGAGTATTTAAAATGATAGAAAAAGTATTGTTTTAAACTATTTTTTTGATTATTGAAAAAACGCTTATTGATATATTTATAAATTTATATTTTTCATTTACTCTAATACTACTGATACTTATTAAATTAATTTTCTACCTTGAAACTTTACTTATTTTAAATTGAACAAAAAAAGACAGTTTAACGCCATAATATTAGATAAAACTAAAAATTGTACTTTAAAAAACATAGAACAATAGAAGTGTATTTTATTAAATTGTTACATTTAGCTTAGTCCTTATTTTACACAATAGAATACTTTTTCTTTATTTGATTGTTACAATTTAGTTTAACTTTAATTTTACACTTAGTATCTGTATATTTCATTAATATTGATATTGTAGCTAATATTTACTACATTATCAAAAATACGCGACTCTAGGGTTACAATATAATATACCTTTTTTAAATTCGTTTTTTCCCTCTCGCATTAAAGAACTAAAGCTAAAAAAATACACACTGCTTTTTCCCTTATATCACTGCGCAATTTCAATAAACTCAGCAACCAACTTTTTCCTTTTTATTTTACCTTCCCTCCATCCTATTCCCTTTCAATCCGTATCTGTTAACAGTTTTTTTCACGTATACAATTTAAACTGCTGTACATTTCATTTTAGCTATATTATCCGTAGCTTTTGTAAATAAATAATTTTCTCTCTAAATATACTACATTAATAACTTTGACCAAGCTGATACAGATATTTCGAAAAAAAAAAAGGGATCATACCAATAAAAAAGTACACTTCAAGAATATAAAATACTATCTTTCATGATTTAGTTGGATTACTGATACCTCAACTTCGAAGCAAAAGATAGCATAAGCACCATCATTTTTTATCCTAAGGAAGATAATCGAAATCGTTAAACTGGCTCGAATATTAAAAACGCGAAATCGATATTTATACTAGAAATCTATTCTTTTCATTTTGCAATAGCTGAGTCAAAATCTCGTTATTTATACAAAAAATCATAAAAATAGTAGGCGGGAGAAAAAATGAACGATGCATTATTGCGGTACAATTCGCCAATATGCATATTTTTCTATATTTCTAGCATTTTATACATGATAACTGGTATTGTAACTATATATTTTGGCGCGAATATTATAAACTCAAACTTGAAAATAAACGGATTTGATGTATTCTCGAACAAGTCGATTCCTGTTCTAATGGTCATTCTTGGGGTATTTATCGTTGTTGCTGTCCTCGTAGCGATTATTGGATTTTTTGTCAGCAGAAGTAAACGCCAGATCGTCATTGCTAGCTGGTACTACTACACCGTTTGTTTATTAATTGCTATAAGGCTTTTCATCGCCATTGCTATTTGGTCAATGTCTCTAAAAGTGGTCCATAATTACGGAGATAATTGGAGATTTCACACACAAGATAGATTCATTCATCAGCTCCAGAATAGCGTAATAATTTAACTATTTCATACATTAAAAAACTTTAGCATTTATCATTTCTTTAGATAATGACATATTGAAAAAAATTAATTTTATACTTTTTAAAAAAAACAATAAACTAGAATAACTGCTGTGGCTACATTGGACCAAACGACTATTCTTCGCCAAAATCAACGTTTTGTTTACCTGAAAACGTCACTGATAGCACTGTTGGATGTGCCGCAGTAATAGGAAAAATAATCGGAAGTCACTATAACAAGTACTACTCTGTACTATTCTTGTTCCTAATGGTCGACTTATTCACACTTTTCAGTGGAGTATTGCTCGTTGTTACTATAAAGGCTAACGAACGTTTGATGATCAACCAAAATAAGTACATATTCGGATCAAACGCAAAAAAAGAAGGACTTGTTCTACCTCTCTCAAACTTTTTAATATAAAACGTTTTGTTTTATTATTATTCTTATTTCATTACAAGATAAAAGAAAATTCTATTTACTCAGTAGCATATAATATTTAAAAAAATAAAGATTGTATAATATGATGTGGTATAAAAAGACGATTTCTTCCAATTATTTTTAATAAATGCTTCTATTATTTTCTCTCATTTTTTTTTTAAAAAAAAAAAAAGTCAACATTCATTAATATTAGCAGCCAAAAATGTGGGAGAATTTGGAGTAATATGATGAAGGTTTTCAAAATGATCAAACCAATACAAACTATGCACAAAACAATGAGAATCGAGGTAATGCTAAATCTTTGAACAAGCATTCATAGCATCAGCGCATTTTTCTATTGCAGACAATATCTCTGTGACTGTTGATATATTGCTTGTTGATTTTAAGGCTAATAAAAGTTCATGCATCTTTTGAGTTAGTATATCGTTAGCAGCAATTCTAAGCGAATCCCTTGATCTCGATTGACCAGAGATTTTGTTGAAAGAGTCAATCTGATTGCTTTTATATGTATTATTTTCGTTTCGTAATAGCTGCTCTGGGCGCGATTCGGGAACGCTAATGATATTTTGTAGAATCTGTGAATTGTTGAGAACAGAATTTTTGTTGGTGGCAGCTGCTAGGTTTGGATTTGGAATGATGTTGCGTGGAATTTTTTCAATTGTCGGTGCGTTCAAAGCAGCAGTATGAGTGCCCGAAGTGTCGAACAGGGATTCGTGGTTTCTTAGCAAGTTCGAAAGCGCCGGGTTGTTAGTAACTTGCGGCGTAAAGTTCAGACTAGCGCCGGTGATCTTGCTGTTGTTGCTAGCTGCGCTTAGCTGCGCGTATGGGCTGTTCAAAGGAACTTGCTGCGCTTGCGCAGACAAATTTTTTGGAATAGTTTTCAGTTTTTTAAGCAGGTTTTTTTCTGTTATGTAGCTAGTTTCACAAAGCGCACACTTTTCTATCATTTCGCTGTTGCGAACGAGCGGGACCTAGAATCCAAGGTTTAAAAAAAGTTATTTGTTTATTTTTTGTTGAATAAAGACTTCTGCAGTAAAAATATTTTTTTGGCTTGGTAGGTATAGTTATATGAGCTCTTAAAAAGAAAAAGGGGTGAGAAAAAAGTTTTTTTTTCCTTGAATATATGCAGATAAGGTTATGGTAGTCAATGAATATATAAATAAGGCCTGTGCTGAAATAGATTTAAATAAATAAAAGAAAAAAAAGGACTTACACCAATACAACTTTCATTTGTGCATATTCTATCTAGCAAAGTCCATCCGTTAAGCAAATAGCTGCCTATTTTTTCACCTGCTAGTTCAGATTGCGAGCTTGGTCTTTTGGTTTTGATATTCTCTAATGCTATATCTTTACTTGATGTAGCAACATTCTTGCTAGATAATGCTTGGCTTTGGGTAGGTTCGGGCTCTTTTGATGCAGGAGTTAATTCCTTAGATGCTGATTTTACGTCTAAATTAGAAGCAGAATCGGAAGTCGTTTGTTTAGGTTGAGCGATTAAATTCGTTTTTGAGTGATCATTTTGCGCGGAGCTATTGGGTTGTGTAGACTGAGATTGATGTGCAGAATTGGTTTTATTTTCTATGGAGCTTAAAGCGCTAGAAGAATTGGGGCTATTTTGGGTAATAGTTTCTTGGCTTTTATGTTTTACGCAAATCTTTTCTTTATTATTAGGACTTTCCATCAATGGAATCTAAATGAAAAAATTTTTTGAGTTAAGATTCTTACTTGATAAATGGGTTGATGACAATCCATTTGGTTTAGAAATCGTAATTTATAGATTATATTAATGAGTTTACATAGCATCCTTCAACATTACAAGTCTCGGATAGAAGCCTCTAAAAATATAGTTTATATGTTGAATCAGTATATATAAGCTCAAAATGAACCAAGTTAAGAGTAGAATGGAATGGAATATAGTAGTAGGGAACTTACATATCTTTG
>LSSN01001355.1:0-16744 GCA_001970855.1 Smittium culicis
CAGCAAAAAAAATGCACTAAAGAAAAAAATTAATGCCATTGACAAGCTGTTTAAAAAAGACTCTGGAAAAACTTGGAAATATCTGAAAAGCCAAATGAAGCCACTCTCCAGCTTCAACAGCCAGATCAGACAGATTAGTGACAATAATGGCACAAAATCACTGCATAAAGAGCAGCTTGACATTTGGGCGGACCACTTCTCAGCACTGGCTGTAGCGCCTGAAAATCATTATATTCATGATCTAAATGAAATAATCCCTGAATCGTACACTGAATGCTACCGTATACCGACATGGGAAGTAATAACAGCTGCACTTAAAAGTACGCCCAATAAAAAATCTCCAGGAATAGACTCTATTCCGAGCGAATTTTGGAAACTGGTGCAAGACGAAGAGCAGCCTACAAGCATACTGGCAAAACTGATTAATAAGCTAGTTCTGTCTGCATGGAATGGAGGCACTATTAGTAACATAAATAAAACTAGCATTGTAGTGCCAATACCAAAAAAGGGCGATCTTACTGACCCAAATAACTACCGCGGAATTTCGCTGATACCCACACTGCTGAAAATATTGGCCAAAATTGTCGCCATGGAGATCAATAAAATTGACCTCAAATACAACATTCTGTTTAATATTCAAGACTTATTTTAAGGCTTCGATGATTTTTCAGTTCAAGCACATTGTATTATATCAAATTTTTCACCAAATAAAAGTTTTGAATATGTAATAATGGTTATAATATATCAATAATTTCCTAGTATACATCTGAATCATCTTCATTGCCGTTATATACATACTTCGATGAGTATTAATTGAAAAAGCTCTTCAAAATTATCAAGTGAATGTAATATGCTTCGAAATTATAGAATATGTTTTAAATAATATTTTAAACCTTTCGAATACCTCTGAAAAGTGGAGTATTGGTGTCTAACCTCTCCGGTTCTCTTTGATCATTTCTAATACGATATTTTTAATGGTAAAAGCGGTATTCGGGTTTCTGGGTTCACCTCCTGAATAACGGTAATAATGTTAGCTGGCGGTATCCTGATATTTTCCGAGTAATATGTCGATACAAAAATTGTGTTATGTACTATAGCAGTATGGTAATACTCCTGGGAGATGGCTGTGAATTCCTCCAAGTGATGTATAATGACAATAAGCGAGGATACGACTACTAATTTAAACATACAAGGTGTAGAATTCAACTCCACCAACCAGTGTACCTACTTCTGTTGTGCTATGAAAATCGATCAGGTCATTATTGGGTCGATAACATTCAATAATAAGATAATTGAGGCTTTATTTGCTGCGAATAACTTCCTGAGACGGTTGACGTGAAAAAAATTTTTTTCTTTATAATTTAAATCAAGCTCAGTTACTGCTACATGTAAAATTCATTCAGGTTCGCTTATAAAAAAATATTTAATACAGCTTCGAAAACGCTCATTCGATCTAAATTTAAGCTCAAAACAGAATAAATTTTGAATGTTAACAGTGATCCAAGATCGCCTTTACTGCATTTTTAAAGCAATTTATAAGCGAAAATTAATCTTTGAAAAGTGTATATTTGCTGTTAGTTCGGCGGGGAAAGGCTGTTTAAAAATAATAATTTTAACTTTAAAACTTTATATATATATTATACATTTTTATATTCTTATAATTTATGTTTTATAACCCCAACACTGAGAGAAAACTATCTCGAAAAGCGTTGGATACAATTTTAAACTTGATTTTTAGCCTTAAAAATAGAAATAATTTTTTTTTAGTTTTTCTAAAAGTAATGGCTAATAATCTTTGAAAAAATAATAAGATATTAAGATTAATTAAAAAAAATTGAACAAAAATTTTATAAAATTTTTTTCAAATACCCAACAAAAATTTAAAGCGCCTGTGACTGTGTGAATTTGGGTCAACGGGATTTTTGATCACTTAATTTTTTTCTGAATCGAGTTTCAATTGAGATGTGTTGTTCTTATAAATTTTTCTTCAGTTAGTAAAATTAGAATAATTTTTATCTAAACTGTTATTGTTGGTTACGGTGAAAGCTATAGATCATTACCAGAAATTTCCCTATTAGCTCCTTATACGAATTTTTTTTTAAATCAACTGATTTTTAAGCTATACATAGTTTATATGATATTAAATAATATCCTATCACACTACTCTATATCGAATGTATTCTAATTAAATATTTTTAATTGTTTCAGGTGATTTAATTTTAAATATTAGGCGGTCCTTTTTACATTTTTTTTGATAATAATACCTTTATTTTCCTTTTTTTTTTGATCCCTAAAAATAAATTGTTTTATTTGATATTAATTTAAACTTTTTTTGGGTTTTAATTAATTAAGCTCTAATCTCATTCAGTTAAATTTCTTACCAGAATTTAATCCATTTTGATATCTTGATATTTTTAGCTTTTACATAGCCTCCCTGTGTCTGTCATATATATTTTTAGTCTGGGATGGATTATTTTTATTATACCTATTTCTATTTAATCTATCCATTGGTTCGCGTGTTATTTCTGTTCTTCGAATGAAAATTTTAATCATTCTATCTACTCTCTATAATTAATTCACTTTCGACAAGCCCTTTTATCTTTTCGCTATATTTTTAACTTGATTTCTATCATCATGATCTTAGGAACTTTTTCTGATTTTTTGAGCTTATTTTAATAATTTTCTTGTCGAAAATTCTAAAAATTATCATAATAACCTACAAATAGACTCTGGAATCCCAAATAGCACGTATCTTTGTGAAACTATTAGATAAATTGTATATTTTTTATTATTAAATGGAATTTTTCAGGGATATAATTTCTAAATGGAAACCAATAGGTCAAAAATAAATCTTTTTGAGCTATTGCTTGCAGTTATTTTTATTTTATCCATATAATTATGTTTATTTATTAAATATTATACCAAGTTTTTTGTAGTTATCTACTAGATAAATCGGTAAATTTGGATTTTTAATTCATATTTTATATCCTGCTTAATTTATAAATTTTCACATTTTTTAACTAACAGCAATTTCCCACATTAACATCATTTTTTTAGCATATCAACGGATTTTGTAGTTCATTTTGCAATTCAACAAAAATTTTATCATTAGGTAACAGAAACAAATATTTTGAATTTCTAGGCTATAGTTACGTTCTCTTTTTATCTCTTCAAGAATAAAATCTAACTAACTTCAAAAATTAGAGCCGATATTTAGCATCAATTAATCACTTCAGATTCGTACTAAAAGTTCTTTTTTTTTTTTTGAAATGTCACCATTCATTTTTATCATATATTTGGAAACTCAAAAGCATTTTCAATAATCTTTAAAATTCAGACTACAATTTTTTATTACATCTTTATCATTAGCAGCATATGGGTTAATTTATTTTATATTTCTAAATCGATAAAACCTATAAAATCACGTTTATTAACTAGATATATATGTTTAATTACTATGTATAAATTTATATTTTGCACTAAACTTTTTTTTTACGGTATCGAAATTTGGCTATTTCTTTGACCATAATGCTACATTTTTTACCAATTTTATACAAGTTAATTTCTATTAATTTTCCGATTTATTTGATGAGAATTAAAGCTAATGAAATTCCCCTATAATTCACTGCGCAAGCCAGGTCGCATTTTTTAGGTAAAAGGTTGATTGGTTAAATATTTTTTAGTTTCAGATTTGACATTTTTCCACATACTATTAATTTTATTTTTTACTATTTTTGCTATAATTGATTCTGAGATTGAATCTTTTGACATAACACCCGCAATTTGTTAGATATGGTGTAAAAATGGTGCTTTACCACTTGCTGAATGTCTTAGAACATATTTATTGTCATAATTTGCCTTCATGTTGCCACAATATTCACATTTCTCTTTTTTTAAGCTTTGCTATTTTTTTTTTTTGCTAACTAAAAAGAAATGAATTATTTAGGAATGATTTAGCTAATAAAGATAAGAAGTTCTGTGGTAGTTTTACACGTTCCACCACATTTATTTTCGATTAATGATTTAATTTAGTATATAAGAAATATACACTGAAGATTTTACAAATTTCTTTTATGCCTTAAGCTGATTTTTATGAAAATGAAGAGAAAAAAAATAAACTTTCTTAATTATGTTTTAATTTTAACCCTTTTTACAAGAGTTTTTTATTTAAAGGTTATAATTTAAATAATGTTTTAATTTCAAATCAAATTTTTAGCTTTGAGAACTTACGAGTTTTAAGTTTTCTATTTACTTTATACTCTTATTTCGATGCTATTTATTTATTGTTTATTTAAACTGAAGTTTTATTTGATTATAAACGATAAAAACTAATTATAAAAAATTTTATCACTAAAATTCGAGTGAGAACTAAGCATTCCTCGTATGCAAATTATATACTGTATCCACGTACATTTAGTCTGATATCTTTTCTAAGGACTTTAATAACTAAATTTAATTTTCATTTTATATTTTTCATTATTATATTTTCTTGAAATTGATTTGTTGATTAAAATTTCAATCTTCGTTTTCAAAAAAAGATAAAATTTATAATAGATAGGAGTTCTATTTTACCGTCTCATTCATAATTTCTGATCTTTTTTCTTTGTATTTTTTTTATCGATATAATTGGTTTTTTTTTATATATTTTTCTTATCTTTTTGCTCAATCGAAGATTCACTCTACTTTGAATCTTCTGTAATAGTTGATTATAAGCTGATTTTTATAACATAACTTGGCAATGAATTATGTTCTTTTAGCCACAGACTCATTTGTGTTACAATATTCAATATGCTCTCAGTTTTTTTATTTTTACTTTTTGTGAGCAAGAGCGATCTTTTATTTTTCGACTTTTTTTTAATAAATATAATTGAATTGCAACTAATAGGAGTAAAAAGAGTCAAAATAACTAATTGGACTGCTCAACTATTGAGGGAAAATGCGCATAAAGTATAATAAGCCTCCAGTAATTAAGTAATTTTTCGCTTATGGATTCTCGCTCAGCATACAATATAAATGATAAATAAATGAGATATATAATTACATAGTAGACAGTTTTGGGGAATTATCGCGCCATACAATTTTTGTATGACAAGCCCAAACGCCAATTGACATTCGTAACCAACAATCAAGTTGTATGAGTTATTATATTTCCTAAAGGTTTCATTTTTTCAAAGAAAACAGCTTTGTCTGAAGAATTATATACCTCCATATACAGATAGAGTCTTTATTAAAGACGCGTCTAATAGCTTTAACTTTTCTCAAAGAGTTGTTATTTTATCGATCTTTGTCAATTTAATGGGAGTAATTTATTTTTTTTCATTTTTTCGTTTTTCTTGCTTTCTCTTTTTCTGCAGTGTAACATTTGTACATTTGCCTTTTTTAATTATTTTTCATATTTTGCGACTTTAATGATAGCCTTTTTTTTCTAGCCTATAATGATATTAAATTCGGAAAATTTTTGTATTTTTTTTCTGATTTGATGCTTTCTATTAGAATTTCTGGGTCATCTTTAAGCCTAATAGGCGCTAAAAAGCATTTTTATTGTAAATCTTCGATGAAATTACCACTATTTTCTTAATAGCATTTTTCTACATAGAATAGTGTACACTTCATAAGCTGTAGAAACTGTGAAAAGATCAGATAAGTCAGCATTATTAAATCTTTAACTGATTTAGGCTGTTTAATAAATTATAGCAGCAGTTGTGGTCTATAATTCGGCATATTTTTTTTGTCATTCATTCGGGAACCAAAATAAGTAAATACGGAGGTCTTAAAAAACAAATACCGATTGTATAACTAATATCTTCTGCAAAAATTGCTTTTTTTATTTGGAGTTTTAGGATTATTTTTTGCTCAAATATTTGTATATCAACATGTCTTTTTTTTTGGTGTAAATTTTCGTGAGGTATTTTAATATTGTCAAAAATTAAATCATATTTTTTAATGTTAATTTTTTTTTTCCTTGTTTCATTAATTTTAGATGTGAGACAGCTATTATTATCAGTATAAACCTGGTTATCAAGACCGGATATTTTATGAACGCTTTTATGCAAAATAGACCCTGTTTTGGTTGTTGTTTTATTTTAGATTCTATAAAAATTTAATCTTGGGTACAGCATTTATGAGACTTTTTTGAAAGATGCATATCCTGAAGCTCGATCATTGCCGGGTGTGAAACTCTAAAAAATTATTAGCTTCAAAAATTTTACTTTTATTGGTTTTATATTGTATTTCGTAATTCTTATAATCCCAATTCATTGCAGGTTTTTTATCATTAATCTTTTTGGCTTTTATCCAATCCGATTTTAGTTGATCCCGCAGCATTTTTATTTTCTGCGTCACACTTTTCATGTCATTAGTAATGATTTCTTTGCAGCATATTTTTAACATTAAATCCCAAAGGCTTGAGTGAGTGAAAAATAAATTTTAATTTTTTTTGAGTTCAGGTGAGTTAAAATTAAGTATTTGATATCTTCTGAAATGAGTGTTTATTTAGTTTTTTGGAATTTCTGATAAACTGTTTTTATCATATTATTAATCGAAATTTCAATATTGTTATTTTTTGGATTTAGGGTTAACTGGACCCATTACTATATACGCCTTTGTATGCAATATTAGAAATATTTTCTGACTTTTGTATTTTATGAGCCTTATTTTCATATATGTGAATTCTTTTAATTTTTTCGCACATTCGCTAGATTTACACCACATTATATCATATTCCGAAGGAAATGAATGTATTTCATAAACTCTAAAATATGGAATACTTAAGGAAATTTAATAAATTATAATAATATTGTCTTCTAGTTTATCCATTTTATCGTTATAGAATATTAAGCCCTCTTCTGTGTCCAAAAAATTCGATGATTTATTCTTTCTAATATTCCACTCAACCCTTTTATCAAAAATTTCCCGAAATTATATTTTTTGAGTTTTCTGACCGATTTTTTTTTCTAGTAGGCTATCAGAAAATTCTTATGTAAATTTTTCGGAAGCCTATTTTTCTATATTGATTTGAGATGACTATTTTTTCTGCTAGATTTTCAAATAAATTTATTACTGGAGGGTCTTTAAAAAGCTATTCTAAATCATCTATGGCATCTTTTATTAAAACACTATTTTTAGTTTAATAATTATTTATTTTTTTTTTCTGATGAAAAAACTAATCCTATCTTATAATATTTGACTTGTAGCTTAATTCACCATTTTTTGTCATTTTTTACAATTGATTCCAGATATTTTTCACGTTTAATGCCAGTCTAGTTGATTTTGATTCAAAAATCGGAATAAAATATTGTGATTATTTTTTATATCAACAGCTTCAGTTCTGAACAGGTGCATGTTTTTTTTTACGCGAATCATAAAAGCTGAATTGTCGATGTGGGAGGTATGGTTAAGATATTTTTTATAATTTTTCATTTTTTTTACTCGTGATTTTTTCAAGCTCGTGGCACTTTGATTTCCCAAGCCCATATGTCTTGGAAAAGCTAAATGCCTCATAGCATCCCTTAAAAAAAATACAATTTTAAAAGTTTTAATTACCAAAAAAAAAAAAAAACTAGGTCGAATAGTTTCTGAAATTTTTTCAATGAGTACAATGTTTTCATAGGTTGATAGATGACTATCTTATCTCTTGTTCTGCTATGATGAGATATAAAGAATTTCGCTAAATGGAATTATTTGAGATTTTACTAGGTTCAGTCTATGTACCAGAACCGATTCCACCTGATTTTGGTATTTTTATTGGCTCGATACTCACAAAAACCATCTTTTTTTTTTTAAGTGAGCAACTTCAACACTTTTGTACGATATCTTGCATTCAATAATGTTTTCTGCGTCTTCTTTTTTCAATAATGATGAAATTATGTTTTTTTTGGCATTAAAGTTATCTATTTGGATTCTCACAGCGTCTTTCATAAACTCATATTTCCAATCATACGTCTTAGGCGTTTCATAGGGGGGGTTACAACCAGCTACATCCTGCCTTGATATCAGAACCAGATACAAAGAACTTCTTTAGACTTTATTATTCACGGCTAGTAATTAATTATTTTCGGCCAGATTCTTTTTACATGCTCGTTTATGCAGACTTTGGTAGAAAAGGTTAAATTTTAACGGAAAATAGCCTCTTGTTAACTGTTAAGCTTTATTTGAATATTATTTAATGGTCTGTGCATAGCTAAAGGTCTTATTAAATCAATTACTTTCCTCAGTAAAGCCTATATTGTCTTTATCACATGATAATGTGAATACTTTACTAGCTATCTCCAACGCTATCTTATATCTCTAAATCGTTTTGCTGGTCTTTCAAGTATCATTTTTCAACAAGTCAGCAGTATATATTTTTTCTCTTGATTCTTTTTTCCGTGTCACAAGCAGATTTAATTCAACAGACTGTTGGGATTCGACGACTTGCGCGCCTTTTATTATCGATTTAACTAGTTAATCCCATACTGCAAGTTTGATCACTTAAAATTTAACTGCAATAGCCAAGCTTTGCCTAATGAAACCAAGCTTATACCAAAATGTAGCTCTTCGCAAGCTCTACATAGCTACATTTATAGGTTAAAGCCAATAGATTACACGTTCAATGACCAACAGTCAATTTTATTATGCAAAAGTATAAAAAAAAGTGAATGGTAAGTGAGATAAGATAATTATAGATTCTCTAATCATGCTGTCTCGCGCAAGATATAATTTATCTGGTGTGAGAGAATGGAAATTGATATATTCTATAAATCCACCGCTATTTCTGAATTATGAAACAACATTATGAACCTCCACAAAAGGTTTTTAAAAAATACTATAAAAGCAAAATCATATATACTTTTGGATCGCTAATAAACAGTGTTGACAGATGCATTAATTGACCAGTCCCATAAATGAGAATCTTGTGAAAAAGCGTTTCAAAATCGGGTTTTTATTTTTTTTGTGAAAGGGATGAGGGTTGGGGGCCACAGCTTAACCCTTTCCCAGGCGGTAGACTGTTTTTGATCTACTAAATATAGCCAATAGCGTTCGTGTATAATATTTTAATCCAAAGATATTAATAACTATTGGCTAGTTTAATTATAACAGCAAATAATAAATTTGCTTAAAAAATATTATCTAATCATCGAATTAGTTGTTTTACAGAGTATTGGACGGGAAAGGTTTAAGCGTAAATTCTTTTTTTTTTGCTCATTTTTTTTAAACTTTTCAGGGGCAGTTGGCTTTTTTTGAACTGCCTAAATTATCCAATCATAATACTATTTGATAAATAAAGATAGTATAGAAATAATTTATTGGCTATTATCTTATAGACATCCAATAACGAGTTATTTACAACAAACTTATCCAATTATGATTTTTACTTAATCTTATGAGAGTTTGCCCTTGAAAGGGCAAACAAGCGAGCTAACAAAAGGAAGCAAAATCACAACTTTATTAATTCCACTGTTCTTTAACCTACCGCCATTACCATTTGACCACCCGCCCTTTTCCTCTCCAAATCATTTCCCCCTTAAACCTTTCGCATAAGCTAACACATATACACGCAATTACAATTCCAAAAATCAAAAAAGAAAAAAAATGGACGAGGTTGCTCATGAATACGCCGAAAGTGTCGATTTGCTGCTGTCCGAACTCGCAAGCGTGCACGCATTCAAGCTCAAGTCTGCGTCTACTTCAGAGTCCCAATCAGCCCGCGCCACAATTCCAATGGCAAACAGACAGATCCTCGATGGACTGGCGGCCGCCTACTCGGAACGCAAGCTCGCGCTCGCTCTCGCGGCTAGAGCTCACCACACCCCCAACGAAAATGATGGCGAGGAGGCCGGTGAGTATGCCGCACTAGTACGCGCTGAGATGGAGGTGGACGCGGAGATTGCCGATATGCTTGCGCATATAACTAACTTGCAGACGGCCATCAAGCTCGTCATGTCTTAGTGTCTTTAACTCGCACTAAAAAAATATATAAAAAAATTGCTGATCAATAAAAATAAAAAAGCTTCTATCTTGTAATTATGCTATTTGCTAATTTTCTCTGGGGTCAAGCTTTTATGCATCTCTCTTGAACCAAAATACAAAAAAAAATTTTTTAAAAATTTTTATTTACTTTTCTGTGTACATATTATAATACAATACTAAAAAAAAAAACCTGTACTAATTAAATGTCCTTATACTTCATGTTTTCAGAAATAATAATTTTTTTAGCTTATTAACAAAATATTCTATACTTGTGGAGAAAGATAGTGAGAACGAGACAGCTTGATATACTTATAAAAGATTTGCATGCCCCTTTTTTTAAAATAACACTTTAATAATAAGCAATGTTAATTAAATGTAAACTCATAGAGGAAAATATGTACATAACGAAATATAAGAACTCTACTCTTCAATTTAATAATGATTTTATTAAATTTGAGTAAAATAAAAAAAGTTTTCTCTCGAGTTAATCATGAATCTCCATCCCTCATAATTTTCTCTCTTTCTCTAATTCTCTCTTAATAATACAATCCCAAAAAAAAAAAAGGAATTGTGTCTTAAGGTTAAAATAAAATTAAAAAACGGTTTAACAGGCAGGTTAAATACTGTAAATTAAAAAAAGCGCATTGTTTATTTTTTTTGATAGAAGTTTTTTTTTAGGTTGATAGAACACTAGCTCCAAAAGAGTTGAATTTGGATAGCAATATTTCAGGGATAACGATTCTACCATATCTTGCATTTGATAGTTGCAAAAGGGTAGACCATTGTCTGAAAACAGAGTCGCTTACATGTAATTTGTATCCAACGAGGTCTAAAAAGGCGATTTCCATGGCAGAAATTTGGGAAGAGGGAAGGTTAGTTATTTTTTTCCATACTTTGTTTGAGATAGAGCAGTCTAGGACGAATTTTGCAGCACAGATTAAAGATGCAACAAACATTCTCCTTCCACATTTGGTTATATCGACATCAGGTGAGATATTGCTGTTTATAGTTTGGTTTGAGGGTAGGTTTGCAGTAACGTTAAAATTCAAGCTTTCTGAATTGTATAGGTTCTGGTTTATTGAAGATGGGTAAGCGTTGGAAGGAATGTTTGGTAAGTCAAATTTGTTAATGGTGCTGCGGAGGTTTGATAAGGAGTTAGGGTCAAGGTTGAAGTTTGAAGAGGGGACTTTAGTTTCAATGTTGCAATTTTCAGATTCGGGTTGGTTGATAATGTTATTTATTTTAAAACTAAAAGTAGATTCAGAGTTAATTCTAGTGAGAGTTTTTTGAGGTATGTTTTGATCCGAAAAACCTGAAGTAAAGTTGGAAATAGTGACGTTTCTGGACAGCTTTGAAGGAATAGAAGAGTGATAGTTGTACAGCGCTGTATTAGGATCACAGTAAGTGAATGAAGAGTTAGTGTTAGATAAATCAAAAGAGAATTGGGAGTCGCATGAGTTAGAGGATGAAGAGGAAGAGGAAGAAAGTGGGGGAGTAACTTTGCTTGAGTTGGTAGGGTTTGGTTTTAGAGTTTGGCTTTGGGTTAAAGGGGATAAATGTTGAGAGTAAGCTTTGAATTGAGGGGGAATAGATTGAGAAGCCTCCCTGCGTTTGCGGATAGCGGGTTTGGCACGTAATAGATAAAAGAGAGCAACCTCTAGAACAGGGATACTTAAGCGAGAATTTTGATGGGTTTCCACGATGAAGGAACGTAGGGAACAGAGCTGAGTTTTTCTAGATTTAGAGTGGTTTGGCCAAACGTTTTGGATTATGGAACAAGCAATGTCATAGAGATGAGAGAGACGGGCTATATCGGTAGCATTGGGGGTTTTAGCAGTAGGTTGGCAAGTTTTTTGCTTTAGAGGTTGAATGTTTGTTGGCTTTATTTTATCAGAAGAGTTAGCAGGAATTCTTGAGTTGGTGGGTAGTTTTTGTTGTTGGGTATTTGGGTTAACTAGGCTTTTGATGCAGACGCGTTTGGATAAGTTTTGAGAAGAGTAGTCGTTGTTGTTATAGATATAATCGGTGGACTCGTTGATTCTTTTATTGTTTAGGTTGAATTCATAGTTTGAGGTGTTGAAATTTTGGGTTAAAGGGGGGGCGATTGAGTTATTCTGTAAGCTGTAATTGATATTCATTGTAATAGGAAAGAATTATTGTATGTATTAAAGGATACTGAATAAAGGCTAAATTTTGATATTCGTTTTGGATCGATAAATCTTTATTTGTAGAGCTGAATGGTAAGGAGAATAGGAAATTTAATATTTTAGTATTAAATAAAAAATGATTTAAACGAGAGTAGTTTGACTTGATTAAGTTTAAAAGAAATGAAATGAGAGTAGTTACCTTTAGCATGAATAAACTAGGGATTAAAAAAGAATTGAAATCGTATAGTTTGGTTTTGAGATAGGGTTTTGTAGTTGAAAAGAGATTGAACAGAAGATAAATACAAAATGAAGAACAAAAAAACCTTAAATGAAGTTGAGAAGAGGTAGAGAAGTGAGGGATGAGGGATGGAAATGCAGATAGATAAAAATAGAGTAGATTAAAGTAAAGTTAAGTAAATAAAACAAGTCGGTATTGGGTAATTGTTTGTTGAGGTAAGGCAAGAAATCGAGAAGATAAAAGTGCAGCTCGGTTAATGCCTAAAAAATAAAAGGGGGAAAAGTATATGTAAAGTAAAAAGAGATGGTTTGATTTGAGTAGATAGTGATAGCTGAGTATTAGGAACCAAAGCTAATATTTATAAAAACATTTCGAGGCGAGTCAATTTTTAATATTTAATGGTTCAAATAAGGAAAGTTTGGGTTTTATAAGAAACTTTTTCTGGAATTAGAGGACCTGAGGGAAGGAGTGCGGGTATATATACGCAAATAATATTAACGCTTTTTCTCAGCACAGCAATTTCCCGGATTAGTAATAAGACCAATAAAAATCAAGTAATGGAGTCGAATGGATGTCAAAAAGCCAAGAGTAAGAAAAAAGGCCTTTTTCTTTAATTTGAGGATTTTGAAATTTTTTTGTTGGCTGCGAAGATTTGAGATATGAAATTGGGGAAAGTACATGCGCAGTGAGTGAATGCGCATTAGAGCATACACTGATTACGGCTTGGCTCGCTTATTTTTTCTTCCTCCCTGAGCAACCAAGCTGTTTCTGCCTTGAACACTCAAGCTTCCTTAACTAAAAAACTCATTCTTTTCTATCTAGATTAATAATCTGAAGCAGTCATGGGCAAATTGAGTGTCACGCTGCCAGGGTTCATGTTTAGATATTATTATTAGCAGGTACACAGTTAGTGAAGCTGAGTAGAACCGATTATTAATTCTTCCCCATCCCTTGTAGCGCTTGAAGAAAGCTGATACTTTTCTATTATTTCCGGAATTGAGATTCCTGAAGCTGCTTCTTTTTCTTTTGAAAAATCCGCTGGGGAGGATTAGAGGATAGGTCCGAAATAGAATCAGGATACTATTCCAGAGTCAGAATAAAGGGCGCCATTACTGTTTACTAATACGCATTTTCGCAGACTAGCATTAATTTTCTTTTTTTAAAGCAAATATTTTGATCAATCAGCTACTGTCCTTTTCTGCGGTGCTGCGACGCCCTTAGCCAAGTAATGGGCTTTAATGCGAAGCTAAGATTATCATCTGACTCACGTCTTCTTATTTGACAGTACTCTTGGCAAATTTATAAGTCATGTCTCCCATTTGCCAACTCACTAGGGTACAAAGAAAAACTAGTTATTATTGGATTGATTAAAAGCAAAATCCCGGGCTTTGCCCTTGAACTAAGCCAATTATTATCCGTTAAATTCTGGGCTATTGGCCCTGGTCGATTATCGATATATACGCTGCATAAATTTGACTGACGTCTGAAAAAAATAACAGTAGTCTCGATCACTATTGGACAATAATTTAATTGATTGCCTATTTCTCAGCTTCTCTATTGGATAATAGTCATTTAGCTTGCGGATAATATATGGAGAGCGGCAGCTTACCAATCGCCACTTATTTATTACAACGATACATAGGCCAAATAAATCACTGCCAAGAGCGTATCTAGCAAATTACCTACGTATCATTCTATTCCGCAACACCCCATCTCACCGCCACCAATAGAATAATGACGCAAACTGATTTGCAGAAATAGTAATTCGGCAATAAAATATCCTATTAGCTAGAATCATATGCATTAAAACTCGAGTTCCTCCCATACAGTAAGCAAACTTTATAGATGCCCAGCAATTACAATTCTACGCTAAACAACTGACTTTTTACCCACTTATAATGAATTATAACTCGCCACATTCTGCCAATTTACATTAGCCTTACTTCGAATTTGCAGATGCGCAGTAAATCTTATCCTGAATCCCAATCCAAAAAAATTCTTTACAGCATATGATTATTGGAAAATAATAGAATGTTAATTAGTAATATATTGAGAGTATGGCAAGTATGTAGAGACCAATAATGGCGCTAAAATATCGCAGCATGGAAAAGCTGTGTCTGGATTATTAAGCAAAATACATCATTTTTATTGACTCGTCGCTACCTTGATATAGGAACTTTGCTTTTTTTCCGCATATGTTCTTGAACACCTTCCACCGAAAAATCAGCGACTCATCTTCCAACCCATCCCGATCATCGTTACTGGCTCATCCATGGACGTAAACAATATCTAAAGCGAATCAAACTCTCGTTTATGAGAATTCCATTTGATACCATATAAAACAAAAACACGCAGTTTGCATTTTTGTCTTTTGATCGCTATCCATTCGCTCCTGTATCAAAATTACTTGTAACAAGGTAGCTCATATTATTCACTCGCCAATAGATTTTTCTGATTAGAAATCTTTCCACCTCCGAAAAAAGTTACTTCTATCCCCATCTAAATCATACGCAAATGTTGGTTAATATTATAATTTTCTTTTTTTTTTTTTATTGCTTAGTTTTATACTATCTCCAGCAAAATAAATAATTGCACTTGATGACTCGACTACTACTTCCTAAATAGTCTCGACACAATCCATTTATTCGCTGCCTTGTTTCCTCTTTTTTTTTAACTTCCCACAACTACGCACCCCATATGAGTATTATTCGCTACTGATAAATTACACAGCCGATACCCCTTCTCTATCAATCCAATAACCCTACCCCATAAAATACCCATATTTCCTTTTTCTATCACGCCATATAACCATAAATACACAAAATCATAATCCCTACAACTACAGTCTAAAAAAAACTCTAATCATTGGCCCATTCACAATAGCTTATACGCTATCTTGCCTAAAAGGGTAATAATATTTAGCTTTATCTTTCTAAGATTTTTCCGCAGTTTTTCAGATATCAGAATCGATGATTCGCCAATAGCTTATTAATTTTGTTCCCATGATCATATTACCTCCTACTTTGCTGAAAGACAAATCGCATTCGTTCTCTTCATATTGTATTTGAAAACAAAAAAATATAAATTTGTTGTCGTGATCACCTTTTCGTTTTAGCTCATAATATAAAATAAGGTTTTTTTTTTTTTTTTAACCTAGGTCACATGCCATGCAAGCTTCAAAACAAAATTAAACTATAATTAAGCTACGAATTATCCTAGCCATTAGTTGAAACTTTAAATATTGTACACCACAACTTGTGCAAAATAATCATCTATAAAGCAAAAACCTAAAAATAACCCAAAAAAAAGCACCGACCCCCCAACCCACCGCAATTGGCTTACTCTCTATCCCAGCAGCCTCATTTATCGCAATTCGTAAGATTTAGCCTTTATACGGAAGCGCATACATTAAAATACCTACACCTCATAAAATACAATAAATGGTACTTTGAATATAAATTTAATGTTCATTTAAAGTTTTTACATATCAATTACTAATCTATCCAAATTTTTGTTTCTTCATTTATTACATCACAAAGCCATCAAAACATAACGTAAATTTATTCAATTATTATAATTTGATATGATCTCTCAATTTAGTTATATCAAGCTCCCAAAAAAAAAATTATTTAGCGCATTTAAAATCGGTAACAACTAATTACAACTTCATTAAAGCAAACTCCATTATAAACTACGCTCTTAAGATACTCGCCCAAAAAAAATTTAAAATTGCTATAATTATCCTTCAAATAAATATTAAATATAAATATAATAAACCATACATTATGTAAGTCTTGGATTCAAACCTCTGTATATCCGTATTAACAGTATAATTTATATTAATATTAATGGGTTAGCCCCACCCCGCCTCACACCTGATTTAACGCTTCATAAAACTGAATTATCGCTAAAATTAATCCACGCACCCGATATAATAATAAATCTATTTTACTATAGTTTTTTTATCTTATACAATATTTCGCTCCTACTTCTCTTTAAGAAATCATAAAATGAAATTATCAAAATATTTTTTTAAATATTGATTAATTCCTGAAACATCTTTTGTAGAGAATTACTAAAATATTAAGTCCATTATAATGTCTTTCTTGGCATTCCTCTATTCATACTTACAGCGTTTCGTCGTCTGAAAGCAAAATTATTTTGAAGACTAATATATTAGATCTAGTAAAAGATCGATTTTTAGTGATCTTGATAACATTTGATTCATAAAAATTGAAACGATCAAGTTTTATTATTGTTATTATTATTATTATTATTATTATTATTATTATTATTATTATTATTATTATTATTATTATTATTATTATTATTATTATTATTATTATTATTATTATTATTATTATTATTATTATTATTATTATTATTATTATTATTATTATTATTATTATTA
>LSSN01001357.1:0-28039 GCA_001970855.1 Smittium culicis
ATACACTCTGTCAGCAAAGTTATCAACCACCCGGAATACAACAAATCTACAAAATTAAACGATATCGCCATTCTTGTACTCTCAAACGACGTAAACGTTCCTTCTTCTGACTTTGCCAAAATTTATGACCTCGATTTCGACGATTCCATTTCCGTGGAAGCTGCCGGTTGGGGTGTCACCTCAAATGACATTAAATCCGCCTCTGATACATTAAACTACGTCCCTCTACACCTATCTTCCTCTTCATTATGCAAAAGTTTCAACTCTTATTGGTCCTCTAACGCTGGCTCCTCTATCTGCACTGAAAACGTCGACTCCCAAGATACCTGCTTTGGTGATTCCGGCGGCCCCTTATCTTACTCAGGTGTCTCTCCCAAGCCTATACTAGGAATAACCAGCTTTGGCCGTGACCCGTCAAAGAACTCTACCCTCCAGTGCGGCGCTGCCGGCGGCGTTGGCTACTATACCCACGCATACCATTATATCGACTGGATTTCTTCTACCGCTAACGTTCCTAAATCAAGCCTTCTTTATAGCTCCACTCTATCCTCCCCTTCTAGTTCGTCTCAGTCATTATCCGAAGCTGATCCCTCTTCAACTGATAGTATATCAGCCACTCTTTCACCTAACAGAAACAATATCGACTCTTCGGATATCTCCTTAGAATCGCCATCATCCTCTACTAACGATAGTCTCAACACTGACACTTCTTCAACAGAAAATGAAAATTCACTAATTTCTTCATCTCTTCCAAAACCTTCTTCTTCCTCTTTTTCTTCCTCTTTTTCTTCCTCTTTCTCTTCCTCTTCTTCTAAATCCATAGATGCTGAAAACCAAGATCTCACAATTTACCCAACAGCCGGTTTGCCTATATCCTTAGAAGATATCGATGACCAGGCTGTCCAAATCCAATTTTCACCCTTGCAACTGCCTACACCTTCCTCTACTCCCCAAGCAAACACCATCTCATCCCAATCCCAATCCCAATCCCAATCCCAATCCCAATCTCAATCTCAAAACTCTTCTCCCACCTCGCTGCAACAGGCACAATCTTCATCTCAATCATCCTCGTCGTCACTTAAACAAATGTACAACTTTGCCCTCTCTATCTCCCTTTCAAGTCTCCTAACTATCACTATGTTCCTGTTTTGATTCTCCCCCCCCCCTACTAAAACCTGCCCTAGCCACCCAGATTCTCTTAAATAATAGATCTACATTATTTAAATTTTTATTAGCTTGAAAATCTATTTGATCATTTAGATATTCACCAAATAAATCATACTAGATATAACTCTTTTGATTTTACACTTGTTTAAAACTTTTTCATCTAATTTATAACTGATTTTACTTTTTAATAAATCTACATATTAATGTTCAGCATTTAATGTTTTTTTATTTTTTTTTATTTGGTTAAATGCACAAGTATGCTAGAATTATCTAGTTATTAAACTCTTAGCTATATCTTAGGCATTTATTTTATGTAAATCGAAAAATAACTCATAATCTTTATAAAATAAAAACAAAAAAAAAAGAATTGTAATGTAATGCAGGCATGAGCCAATAAATTTAGCGAATTTTTGTTTCTTATTACTTTAGATTTTTTAACCAAAAAACACGAAAAAAGAATCAAGAAAAAATACGCTTTTAAACAGTGAAAAACCTGCCAGAATATCTATATTCAACCTTTCTTGGACTTTTTCATAAATTCTTTCAACCACTCCTAAAATTTTTCACATACACATTTACTTCCACTATTACAGCAAACACAATATTAACAATGAACGATTTCAAATCCGACCTAGAAAGTCTGAATGCTTCCATTCCCCCTTCACAACGGCAAATTTTGTGCAGCAAAATAAGCAACGATTTCATAAATGCAATCGTTAAAAACTCAAACTCTCCACACTCAATTCCTGAATTCGTCGACTTGGTTATAAAAATTAACGACACGATCCTAGTCCAAGAACTATCTTCAGCCCTAATCAATCAAATTTTTAACGATAGCACGATCCCAGAGAATATAAAAAAATCTTGCCTCGAAACATTTATCATCTCTTCTAAACCTAACGAATTCGCATTCAAACAAAGCGTAATACCACACTATGCATATAAATAAAAAAACACTGTATCCTAAATTGCACTTTTGCTTTACTTTATTTTATTTTTTAATTTTTAATTTTTAATTTTTTCCTAGATTTTTTTGTGCTATTCAAGCTTATTACAACTCCACATTATCGCAAACGATTGGATCTCGGCTGCTAAAATACTGGCGCAAAATCAGTACCTGAACACAGAGTAAGCCAGATTCCTCTTATAAATGCTCTTTGGCATTAAATATATTTAGACTTATCCAGAAATATTATCAAAATTTCCTTCTTTATTTCCCATATTACTGGCATTAAAAACAATAAAAATTACATAAATTTTCAGAAATGAAGCATGGTCAAGCCAGAACCAAATGCAAGTATACACCAACGCATGCCTGTCGCATTTAAACATAAACGATCTCGAATCTGCTAAAACCGTTCTTGGACGCGCCGGAAAATTCCTCAAGGATTGCTCAAATAACACATATTTAATCGGTAATTATAAGTTATGCCAAGCACGTATTTTTGAACATAGCAGCGAATTCAACAAGGCTTGCTTGCTATACGCTGACATTTACTTCGACCCTTCTTTCGACCACGCCTCCATATACACCGCTTCATCTTCCGAAACACATGATATCAACCAGACTAGAAGAGATTTGTTGTAAGATTTTTTTTTTTTATGATTATTGATTGTGTTTGCTATAAAAAAAGAGCTTTTTTTACCTTATCTAGATTTATTAATTTGAAATGTATAATAGAGTCTCTGGTATAATATGCGCCATTTTAGCGTACCCTGATAATCAGCGTGAAACTTACCTGAAAAAGTTTTTGCTTGATAGGCACATGCTAGATTCAACCTCGCAAAGTCTACTCCAAGTCGCAGAAAAAATGAGCAAGAACCAAATCGTTGTAATAAAAGATAATTCAAGTTTCAGCGCTGATACACAGCTGGTCAACACAATTTTAAAGCACGCGCCATTATCTACTACAACAACTGGTCATAGCGACCCAATCTCAAGCACAAATGCACTCTTTGCCGCACACAACATTTACTGCCTATCCTTCATCTACGACGTTATCCGGTTTGATCTGATTTCTGATATTCTCGGCCTCGACTTGGACTTTGTTGAAACTTCAGTTATCAACCTTATTAACAAGATAAATTTCAACGTATACATCGACAGATCTAAAAATACGTTTACTTTTGCCCACCCTAATTCTACTTCCAGCATAAACTCGTTGCCAGAACAACAGCATCAGCAGAATTCTCGCAGCCATAAAAATTCACTCGCTTCGTTACCCAAACACTCGTCTCTTAATCTAAATGCAATCAACCGTTGGCCAAAAAATGAAACTTCAAACTTGCAAAACGAAGGACTAATCGCCAATCAATATAAATTTAGCAGTGAGTATTGTATGCATATTATCAGCAATTTAGCAAACTCCATCTAATTTTTCTTTGTTTTTTATTTTGTATATTATTTAATAAATCCGAGTTTTTCACTTTATTTATTTTCACCAAGATTTTTTTTTATTAGCTGAAACTCGAATTTTAATAAATAAAAAGCATTAGGAGTATATTTTCAGCAATATTAGATATATAGTTTTCCTTTTTTGCTTTTTTGCTTTATTTTTTAACTAGCTACTTTTTATTTCCTATTATGAACCAGATAAATCCCTTTCTTAATCAATCAACCAGTTCATTCAATAGTAACTTTTTATTATTAAAATTTGATATTAAAAGTAATGCCGAAATAACTAGAAATTTTAATTACAATTATCACTGCTTCTTGAAAACTAATCCCTCATTTAAATGGATAGAAAATATAAGAACTGATATATAAATATAATATTGGCGCAAGATCTCCCCCTCCCCACATTTTCTTGTCGCTCAACTTATTAGTATATTAATATCGATGCATTAATGATTTACCTTTCACAAAAATCATTTTCTCGTCGCTTTATTATACCAATGTTTAAAACTAAGCTAAAATTAATTTCACTTTAATGACTCTTTAGTTTTTTTTATTTATCGTCTACTAATCACATAAAATAACAAAAAAATCAAAAACAGGTATAATAAAGCAATATTATGCGTTCGCCATTCAAGTAGAACGATTTATATACTTATTTAAAAACGTGTAGATCAGTATCTAAAATGATACTATTTATACTTTTTATTGCGTTTTTTTTTTTTTTTGCAATATAACGTCATTATTTACTACCGGAATATTCTAATCAATGAATTTTTAAACACTGTTTACATTGTCAAGATACTGTTATAAAATAGAAGTCTGATTTTCTATGCTTGTTTGGAGTGTATTAATGTTATTAATTTAGAATTCCAGTATTTAATATCTAATCTTTTCAACGTTTAGCATACTTTTAACCTCACATTTAAATTCTACCAACGAGTTGCTTCAAATAGATCGTCATTTAAAGCAACCATTTATTCTTTTAAATAATTTTGTAAAAAATCAGATGTTAACAAATAAATCCACGCCTTCTAAACGGTCCCCATATATAAGCAAAAAAAAAAAAAACTAAATTTAAATTTATGAGTACCGTCTTTTCAAATCAGAAAATAGTCTATAAATTTATCTCGTAAATAAAATTTTGAAATTAAAACCAGTCGACTAATATAATTTAAATCACGACTCATAAAATATAGATTGGTTTTATTTTGTAGATTGTTTAAATCAAAAAATATACATATAATATATCGAAAGTTGACATTTAATTGAAAAGATATTTTATCGATTAAATTCAGCCTAATTATAAATCGCATAAATCAGGAAATTTATTGTATTAGACATATTGGATTTTGTAATGCCTCATCACTATTACAAAAGGTTTTAATTACAAATTCTTTAATGTTACTTTTACTCCATGCTCATATCTTTATGATTTTCATTATTTCAGGATACAAAGATATGCAATTTAAACAGGTCCTACCTCAATAATAAATAATTCAGTTTTTTAAAAGTAAAGATACACTTAAACTACTATAAAACTCGGATTCTAAAAATATTAATTAAAGGCTGTATATTTTTTATACTAATTTGCTAAACTTACTTTTATAAATCGGTTTATTTTTCTCATTCAGCCGATAAGTATAAATACTTCAATATTTTGAAACTTATTCCAAACAAGAATAGTTAATATTTGTGAAAATACGTGCGTTCTAATTTTTGAAACTAATCAAATCTTAATACCTTTGAAAGTTGAAAAGATATAAAGTATATTCAAAATTTTATTCCTGTTATTATTGACTAGAATTTTATTTTATAAAGGATTCGAATATTTAGACTATATACTGGATTATAAGCAATTGTTCAAAATGAATATAAAGTATTTCAAACTGGGCATGTCTCTTTCTGTATCTTTGATTTTGACTCTGTCTGAAATTATTACCCAATCGAATACGGTGTATAAAATTGGGTCTGAGACTCTTGATATTGCTGGTCACACTTATACCACCGTTTCTAGATACTATAAAAGTAAGTCAGGTAAAAAATCGCACAGGAAAGGTAAAGTTATAATCCAAATAAGGGCTTTTTTAAGATTGCCAAGTTTAAATTAAATTTTCTTGCGCATAATTGGATATATTAATAAACCAGTTGTGCTATTAGGGATAATTAATTTCTAATAATATTTTTACATATTATACAACTAAGCAAATTAAGCTTAATTTATGGCAGCGTAAATATAATTAAGATTCTTATTCGCTATTTAATAATAATTATAGAAAACCAATAGTGTCTGATATAAAACCAACAAAACTTATTTAAATTCATTGATTATAAACATTTAAAATAAAATGTAAATTTTATTTAGGTAAAAAAATAAAACTACCTGAGCAGCAGCCTAAAATCGCCTTAGGAGATTCGACTATAAATCCTGAAGTCAATTCTGAATATATTAATAAAATTGAGGGGACAAGCTTAACCCCTAAAAATTCAAGAAAAAAGTCTAATGGTAATAATAACCCTTTTTTTTTCTTTCTTTTTTAATTAAAAAAATTATTCAATTTAGCTAAAGGACTACAGTAGCCTTTAACATAAATCCGAGTTTAATATATACATAATCTCTTCCCTGTTTTACTAGAATTAATGAAAGAAAAAACTGATTTAAATCCAAAATCTGAAAATGCAGTAATAAATTTAAATCTTGGATTTGGTAAGCAGGGTTTTCGATCAAAGAAAAAACATCGAAAAGACCGAAAAAATCATAAAAACTCGTCAGCAGAAGATGCAGTATCAAACAAATTGACCAATTATGAAAAAGGACTAATATCTTTTTATCAACTCAAAGAAAACAGAGATAGTCAATTGAAATTGTCTGATATTCAAAATATTAAAAAGGCAAGGAAAAATAACAATTTGAATAAGAGAGATACTGTGGTATAAGGAATTAAATTTGATATTTAAAGCTTCTTAATTGAAATATTTAGAAATATTGAAATATCTTATGACTTTTTAAATTAACTTTAGTCTTATAAATTATTTATTAATATTGTAATGCAAATTTAAAAAAAAAAACATATCATTGTTTATTTGAAATGATCATTAATCAGTTAGCGATTTAAACAAAAAATTATTATGTGAAAAATAAATCATAAATATTTACAGAAAAAAAAGCTGAAAATTACAAAAAAAAGAAATAATTATAAAATTCATAATATTTCTTAAATTTTATCAAGTATAAACTATAGTATATATATTCTCATTATTTTAATATTAGTATGATTCACAAAAAATCCTTTTTGTTTCATAAAAAAATCCGAAACCAAGAAAAATTTATCTTATAATCCAATTAATAAATCAAAATTTAGATTAAAATGTAAAATAAATTTGCGATCATATATTTTTATTATTATTTGAAAAATTAGTTATTACATTAGTAAAATATTCCTTCGACTTCAAATTTGTCTATTTTGACTAGTTAATTATAAGTATATTAATATATGGCAGAAAAATTATAATATTTCTGAAAATCATTAATTTGGAGCGCCTTTAATCAATAATTTTTCTTTAACTATTTTCCAAATCTTAATTTTTCAATTTTATAGTCATTAATCAATAATCTCTACATAAAAAAATCGCTTTTATTTTTTCTGATAATTAATAAATTGACCACACTACTAATTTAAAAGAAGTCAATTACTATCGAATAACTTTCTTAGTTTCTTAAATTTACTATTAAAATTTTAATATAGAAATCCATTTAAAGTTATATATTTTTCAGTTAAATAATATTTAAATAACGTTTCTAAATTTAAAATTATTTCTATATAAAGATCAAACAAAAATTATTTAACGAAAACTTGTCTCAAATAACTCATTCTAGCTTATAAAATGTACAAATTTTAATATATTGTTTATTATAAAAAAATCAACTGCAGATTCAAATAAACCACCTGTCATGCCATGGTGTTTAGGAGTGAATGGTTAATACAATAATTATAGATAAATAAATTTTAAAATTATTATATACTTTTGAAAGCCTTTAAATTATATTAAATTTTAGTAATCTAGCGTACTTTAATCATTTCTAAAAAATTAATGTCATTAAATTTTATTTGAAAAATTAGGTTATTCAAAATTAAAGAACATAAAACTTATTTTTAATACTCCTATACAAATTATAAAAATGAAGTTTTATCAATCTTTTTTTTATACTATGATCTGAGCACCAACTAAATTATTAAAAACTTTGAGCAAAAAAAAAAAATCTTCCACAGATTATTTACTATTATCTTTTTAGCATTAACATAGATTTTTGAAGAAAAAAACGATTATTTTAATAGTATATTATTATAACAGATCGATAAATATGCATAGCTAGCCCTAACCTTGCATCAATTTAATCCTTCAAAATTTACTTTTTGGAATTTTTTAAATATTATTATTCAAAATATATCGACACATTGATTAGAATATAATCAATAAAATACTTTGCTTATTGTTTAAATATGATTTTAAATTTATTTTGGAATTATTAAATATACTCTGTCAAAAGATGACAATACAAGCTATTATTTTTATAACTTCAAACATAAGCAAAAATTAGCTCAGAATTTGGTAATGTAATATACGTTGAAGCGGTTGATATTGCAAAAAAAAGACTAACGCTTGATTTTTTTTCTGCTGGTTTTTAAATCAGTAATATTGACAAGTATATTTAGTTAATTAAAATTAAAAAACTTTTAGATTTCCTAATTCTAAATTTTATATGACAGACATAAGCTATTTGTTGAAATATTAAGTGTATTTGTAACTCGAATATATGCATTCAATTAATAATATAAAAAAAGGTACTTATTTTGGTTAACTTTTAAAATGGTTTAGTATAAACGTTAATTCAACGAGTTCGAACATTAGAAAAGAATTTATAAAATATCTGGTAAAATTTCAATATATCAAATTACTAGTTATTTGATTTAAGCTTTCTATTGATTCGGTCTATCTTGGCGAGGATTTCTGATATTTTTTTTCTAAATAGAAAATATCCAAAGTAAAAAAATGTTAGTTTTTAAGTGGATTCGATATATATAAAAGAATTTAATTCAAAAAAAAATTGAATAATAGGGAATTAAAATGATTACTCGTCCATTTCTTTTGCTTTAAGCGAAGCGTTTTCTTGGTATTTTTTGTTTAGCTTTTTTGAGTTTATAGAGTCTAGTTGACTTTTTAACTTGGACTTATGATCTTGAAGGCTTTTTAGTTGCTCTAATCCTATGCTATTACTTGGGCTAGATATATTACCATCTTGAGTTTTTAGCTTTGGAATATTTGGAATCTGAATCAAAATTTGCTGAGAAATCTGGAGCTCTAAATCGTTTGGACCCTTGGAAACATCGTCACTTAATTTTGAATGCTAAAAATAAAGTTTATTTATTAAATTCAGTTTAAATAAATCTGACATAATTTAAAGATTGGTTTTACTTTCTCGTGCTTTAGGTTCAAAATATTAATATTATCACATTTTCCGTGATATTCGATTAAATCTTTGTATTTTTCGACTTCTAAAATTTGGTCAGGATTTAAATAACCAAGAATATCACTTGATTCAGGAATACTAGAAATTGAGTTACTGCTAAACTCATGCTCGATATTGTGAGCCTTATCAATTCCACTAAAAATTATGTTTATTACTGGTATTATACTCGAATTTGATATATTATTAGTTTGTCTAATCATTCTTATGTTTTTAACTATATTTAGACAAGTTCTTGCGATAATTTCTGAGTTAGGATTGGAAAATTTTTCTAGCTTTAAGTGGTCTGGATATTCCATAGTCATTACAGAAGAAACCCCACTAACATAAGCGTTGTACTTGATATTGCTTGAAATTCCTAAGTCAATAAATTATAATTAATTAGGTAAATCTGCGATAAATAATTCCAATATAGTTTCAATATATACCTTCTATTAGCTTTTTAAAATCGACTGGTAATAATGATAGTTTTTTATATATCTCTTCAGAAGCAAATGGAATAAACGGATGAACCAATTTTAAGGAAGTTTCAAATGCGTACAAAAGAGTGCAAAAATGAAGTCCTATTTGCTATTTCAAAGTAAAAATAATAAAAGTTAATGCTAAAAAATAGTTTTAGTTTAAGCTCAAGTTTGAGGTAAAATAAATACTTGGGAGCTATAGTCAATTTTCTTAAAAAACATGGGTTTGATAAAGTCAATAAAAGATTCGCATAAATCCTTTAAAAGAAAGTTTTTAATTGCTTCAGCGGACATTCCAGTGCGATGATTTTCTAAAGATTCCTGAATTCGTTTACTGGTATTATAGAGCCTTGATAAAATATATTTATCAAAAACCGAACAGCTTTCGTAAGAATATTTTCCATCGAGAATGAATTTGTTAATTTCAACTTTATTTTTTTCAAAGTTTTCAAATAAGAAATTAAACACGTTCCAAATTTTATTGATAAAATGGTAATTTGACTTTATGTTTGAGATATCAATATTAATCTGGACCTAATAATTTTATAATGTATAAAATATATAAATTAGAATTAGTTTTACCAACAATGAAAATCTTATTTATAAAAAATTGTCTTACCTGAGAGGAATATACAGTTAACGCCATCCTGAGTGCGTCAGCACCGTAAGGCCTAATACCATTAGGATATTCTTTTTCCAAATTTTCTAAACTCCTGTTAAATTTATTATTTCCAGTTTATATATTAAAAACTAAATTTTTGGAAAAAATTAGAGCCATGCAAAACCAATAAATACCCACATTTTAGTTTCCTTTTCGCTCAAAAGTCCTGAAATAACAGAGTTTTTAAGATCTGTTAAAGTAGCACCATTAATAACATCAAGAGGATCGAGTACATTTCCTAAAGATTTAGACATCTTTCTACCGTTGCTATCTCTAATCTAAACGAAAAGATTTAGTCATTATAAATTAATTTTAATAACTAAACTATTTGATTGGTACCATTGGATGCAATAAAACGGTTTTAAATGGTAAGCACTGAGAAAAGTAACTCGAAAGCATGGTCATCCTAGCAACCCAAAAAAACAAAATATCATTTCCGGTTTCTAATAGTTGACTTAATTCCTATATTTTAAAAGATAGAAAAAACTTTTGTCTATAAAATGAGGCGAGAAAATAAAAAAATTTAATAAAACAGAAAGTATACATTTTTTGATGATTTACTAATGTTATCTGTGTTAGCGTTAAAGTTAAAACATGAAAGTGGAAGAAGACCAGATGAAAACCATGTGTCTAAAACATCAGAATCCTAATATATGGAAAGAAATGTTAATTAAAAACTTTAGAAATATTTATTGTTAATACCTGTTCAGCTACTAAATCTAAGCGATCAATATTTTTATACTCTTTAAGTTTGGTGATGGCTATTTCAATAGCCTCTTCTGATGAGTTAGCAGCCAGCCATACTAATAAATTATGAAAAAAAAATTAGATGAAATGTAAAAAATACAAGATTCAAAAAGGTTGATTTTACTTTCATGCGGAAGTTTGATCCCATCAGGTATAGATTTTATTTTGTCAGGGTTAATTGAAACTCTATATGCAGGAATCCTATGGCCCCACCACAACTGCCTAGAAATACACCAATCCTGGATATTTTCTAGCCACTTAAACCAATCGCTTTCGTACTTTTCAGGAACGATTTTTAACTCTTTATTTCTAACATAGTTCATAGATGTTTCTGCTAATTTTTTAGTTTTGATATACCATTGTGGAAATAACATCGGTTCTATTATATCGCCGCTTCTAGAGCAAATTGAAATTGAAGTTGAAAACTTTTCATTTCTATCTGAAGTATTTCCTTTATATTGGCCTATCTTAGACATGTAATCAATCATTGCAGTCCGAGCGTCCCATCTTGATAACCCCTGAAAATCAAAAACCATAGTAGAAATAAGTATATGATTAATGGCAGTATTAATTAAATAGAATCAAAATTACATTGAAAGATGACGAATTTGGAATGCTACAAGTGACTTTTCCATCAGGAGAAAATATAGATATAAACTTGACACCGTTTCTTTTGCCGCAATAGTAATCATTAATATCGTGGCTTGGGGTAACTTTGACAGCGCCAGTCCCAAAACTCATATCAACTAAGATCTCATCAAGAATAATCGGTATAAGCTCATTTGAAACTGGGTGGATACAAAATTTACCGTGAAATTTCTAATAATATCAAATTACACCTCATTATTTCATCTAAAAACTTTAAATATTGATGTTTTTTGGTTACCTCATATCTATTATCTTTTGGATGTACTGCAATTGCGGCATCTCCTAAAATAGTTTCTGGTCTGGTAGTTTCTATATCCAAAGAACCAATAGGATTTCTATTTGAGTCTACAACATTGTATTGAAACTTGTACAATACACCAAAAAGAACTCTAGTAAAATAGTAATATTAATTGAGTTAATAAATTAAATGAAATGTTAAAGATTTAAGTTTGCAAAAAAAACAATACTTTATTTTATGATTTGGGACTGATAAATATTTGGGCTCATTCAAATCAATATGGTCGACCTAAAACAAGAGATGCTAACTTTTAAAAAAAATCTAAATAGAAATTGAAAAAAAATTTTAATAATTAGTAAATAACTAACCTCGATATCAGAAATGACGCTTTGTAAGGCACAACACCAGTTTACTATCTTAGTTTCTCTGTATACTAGACCGTCATTAAAAAGTTTTATAAAAGCATCATTAACAACCTTTGAATGATTTTTGTCCATAGTGAAATATTCGTTATCCCAATTCATTGAAGCGCCTAGTCTTTTCTGTATATTTTTTTAAAAAAATGTTAATGTTATACTAAGTGCAAAAAAAAATAATCTAATTTTTGATATGTACTTGTTGATTAGAAATGACAGATTCTTTGTTATTTTTCCAGTTCCAAGCTTCCTTTATGAAATTTTCTCGACCGATTTGGTGTCTGTTGATCTGAAAGGACAAAATTTGAAGAATTAGTATGGATAAAGGTGAGTAAAAAAGTCATATTTTAGCGCTAAAAACCGTAGAGAAAAATAAATTTTACATTTTTTTCTTTAAAGATTTTCTTTTCAACTATCACTTGTGTTGAAATTCCAGCATGATCTATACCTGGAACCCAATTAACTTCATATCCTCTCATCCTATACCATCTAGAATAAACATCCTATAAAAATGACAAATTAGATAAATCTTAGTAAACTGTATCAAAAGTATTTATAACAAACAGACCTGGATTGAAGTGGTTAAAGCATGGCCCAAATGAAGTGCTCCAGTAACATTTGGGGGCGGTGCTAGCATATAAAACCGCTTATTTTCATTTGGAGAATCGCATTTCTTAGGTAGATATAGTTCTATATGCAATATTTTTTAAATAATAAAGTTATTCAAAAAAGCATCAAGACTAGATTTTACGTTGACTTACTATTAGAATTCCAAAAATTCATCCATTCGGGCTCTATCTTTTCCTAAAGAGTAAAATTAGGTTGGCTATAAAGAATGGTAGTTCAATAAATAGTGGGTAGAAAATTTTCTTCTTACAGGTTGGTATGATTCGCTCGAGATTAAACATTTTTGGCGAGTAAAATTTATCGCAGGATTGAAAGTGTTGTAGAAGAAAAAGTTATCAAAATTTTTTCCATCGCTAATTCTAAAATTCTTTTTTGGAATTTTTTTAAACCTAATAGAACTTATCATTTTAGAGGTTTTTACAGAATAATAATTCTAAGATGTATGCATTAATAATAAATAGTCTGATATTTTAATAGAATCTATGTAATATCTAATTATCCAATTTCTAATACCAAATCAACTTTTTAATTTTAGAGTATAAGGAAGGTATAGGCGAATTTCAGTTCTATGCTAAGCTATTGGTAGGATAGACGAATTTTATTGAATCAAGTATAAAGTTTAATTTAATCCTGAATCTGAATAAAGATCTAATTGCTAGGCATAACCCTATTCAGTCGATTACTCTAAAAAAAACTAATTTATCTATTCGTTTATCATTTAAAGTTGATAAATTATTTGCTGCTAATTTGCAACAAACCAATGATTATACGAGCTTCTGAATTACATTATACTAATTGAATGCAGTAGGTTATATTTGGTAGACCAAAATCATTCTACCATCGCGAAAAGGGATAAGTAGCAACTAAATAAAATTTAATAAACTAAAATATTTATATATAAAAAATGTCATTAATTTTTCTAGAAAATAAAACATAATAATTAAACACCTATAAAGTCGCCAGTATAGCTATAATTTATGACGAATCTGACAACAAATGTCCCACAAACCGGCGCAAACCCAACCTACGCTTCAAACACAAAATTAGTAAATTTTTCTTTATTCAGAGAAGTAGGGCAGATAAGAAGACTATAAAAAAAGTACAATTTTAACTATGTATCAGAAATTGGCTGGGCTACAGGATAATACTCAAAACAGGAAAAGACCTCGAGCATGGGAAGCTCTAAATTTAAACTAGAATGTATCCTAAAAAAATAAGAAGAAAACTGGGAACAGAAAACTAGTGAAATACTAGATGAACCAAGAGATAGACTAACGAATCCCATATTGGACTGGAAGATAAAAATTCTACTTGTAAAGACCAGAATGATTAAAGATTTAGAGTGACAAAGCCTAATGAAATAAAATTTTTGCAGGAAAAATCAAATTCCAAGAAAATCACTTTAATGATCAAGAGTATAAGATACTGACAGCTCCTTCTTTTATAATGCTAACTACGTGAAATCTTATTTAAGATATACATAAGTAATTTATAGATATAGGAGAAGCAATAGATATACTCTCTATGACACAAGAAAACAAAGTACGTTTATGTCAAAAATCGACAAAGTCCTCACGTAGATAGACAAAGTATCAGCAATTCTCATCTACTTATAATCTTGGAAAGAAAAGGCTAGTATATTGTAGATATTTTCTCATCCAGCTTTTATCTACTGGAATAAAAAATGTCATTGTGAAAATAAATGAACGGAATTAGCAAAAAATTCTAAAAGAAACCGAACTTAAAAACCTAGAAACTCCAAAAAAGCATTTCTCTCTAACAGTTATAGATCCATTGAAATAGCAAATCTTAGTACAAAAATCAGGACTGTTATAATTAACAATGAAATAGTGCTATAAGTTCTTTGGGAAGTAATAAAGAAGTTTCTGGAAAATTCAAAAATAATTATGAAACTAAAAAAAAAATAAAATTTTAGAATATATGAAATGTTTCACAGAAAATATCAATTTCGCTCCTCAGAAGATATGGTGTTCGCTAGAACTGCTATATACGGGCCGTTGTACAAAGAATTTAAAATCAATAATAGCCTTGAAAAATTAAAAAAAAAATACGAACGTAACTTCAGCTGAAAAAAATACTGGAACCAAAAAAAAAAAGAAACTCATATTCTATCGGGAAAAAAAATTAAGCCGAGAGTATAAAGTAACTTGTAAATGAAGAAAAACTGAGAAAGAAAACTGTAGCAAAAATTATTAGAATAAAATCATGAATATCAGGTAGGTGTCGTCTTGTTAAATTGTCGAAAATCGAAGAAGTAAGAGCAGAACAAAAAAAATAGTTCAGAAAAAAATAGCTATGAAGAATCTTAAGCATCATGCCAATTTTTTCAAGAAATTGAAACGATTATCAATAAAAAAATAGAATCAGAAAATGATTCTGATTTAGATCAGAAAAAGAATATATCCTCAGAATAAAGAAAAAAAAAATTTTTATAAAAACAAGTACAACAAATGGTATTCACAACTAGGAGCATAAAAGGATTAAAATTCTAATGATAAAAGGCAAAAAATCTTTAAGTAATTAAAAAGCGATATTAAATCGGATTGCATATGCCTACAAGAAATACATACCAAGCCTTCTGACATACAAATATGGGATTAAAAATGGGGTAAACCAATTTATATCAACAAAATATTCTACTATATTCACATAAAACAACAATTTGTCTTTAAAGAACACTAGATTTACGGCGATGGAATATTAAATAAAACTAAAGTAAAATTATCAGATAACCAAGCTGATATTTATAGCTTATATGTGCCATCATTAAATGAATAAAAAAAATATGCTGAAAATTTACATATTATAATTGGAGTAGGAAAAAAATAAAATAAATTAATAACAGGTGACTTCAAAACGACTGAAATTAATTATCTAGATAGATTGCCTCCTAGATTGATAAAAATGCGAATGGGGGTATAATAGAACCTCTAATTAAGAAATTTGTTTTTTATAATGTATTGAAATTTTTGGGGAAATTCTATGGGCAGTAACTCGAGAATAGATCAACAGTTTAGTGTTTGAAAAAGTATAGCACAAAATTTAAAGAAATTGAATTTATGATAGGCCCATTCTCGGACCACAAACATATGAGCATAAAAATGAGCTTTTTATTTTATTCTCGAATTTATTAAAATAAAAAAAATAGTTTAATTATAATAAATTATACTGATCAAATTTATAAAAAACTTCTGGCGGTCTATCTCCTGACTAAACTATATAAATTGATTCAAGTTCAAAACGTGCATTGGAGAAAAATATTTATAAAAAACAAAAAAAGATAATAAAATTATTCAGAGATATATAAAATCGACAATTCAAATCTGAAGATATTTAAATAGAATAGATCATATAATAAAGAAGATATTATTTTATTATTTTCTCAAAATACAGAAAAATGATGCATATGCAAAATTAACATATATAAATTTAGCACTAAATTCATTAAATAGTAAAAAACAGGGAAAAAAATAAGAAATCTTCAACTAAATTGTAGAAATTGAATTCAATGCACTATGAGAAAAAACTAAAACGCATGAAAATAACACAAAGAAATGGATATAACAAATGTGAACTTTCATAATTGTAGATGAATCGAATAAATAAACTAATAGTAAGGTTAAGAGCAAAATGAAGCGAGTATGGAGAAAGATCCTCCAAAAATTTTTATGAATTGTTAAAAAAATAATAATAATAAGAACTATAGGCTCATTATATAACAAAAATAAAGAAATAATTGAATACCCATTAGAAATTGAAAAAGTTATTTAAATTTTACTCAAACCTTCTTAGAAGTGAAAATATTAATAATGAAATACAAAATTTAATTAAAGAAAAAAACGAAAAATAAAATAAATTCTGGAAAAAAAAAACACAACTAAGGAAAGTTTAGTAAAATTAAGGGAAATAATACACGCCATATATGATGACCAAATAAGAAATCTTCTTGGTCAGGTGTGCTTACCTTTGAATTTTAAAAATAATCCAAAAGCATTTTTGTGAAAATTCTTGATAAAATATTCAATAGCCAAGTATTTATTAATAAATGGAATAAACTAAATGATAGATATATAACTATGTTAAATCAAAAATAGTATACCTTAAAAAAAACTGGAGACCAATAAGCATAATTAATTGTAAAAAGAGCTAGGTTAAAAAATTCTAAATGATAGAATGCAAATATTAATAAAAAACATCATTGGAGAATTTTAAATTGTGTTTTATAAAGGGTACTTAAATATTTTACAACATTGGTGTTGAATTATTTTATTGAGTTATACAAAATTTTGATATTTGATTGGAATAATTTTAATAAATTCCTTGAAAGAAATCATCGAATCGAAAATTTTTAATTAATAGAGAAAATAGACTTAGATATTCGAAAGATTAATCAAAAATTCTTCCAATTTGCTCTTGCCAAAAAAATATTTGAATCTAAAAATAAAACCCTGAAAAAATTAGCGGAAATTTTATACAGTTGGATCAGAAAAAGGCATTTCGTCGGGAGTATTAGGAATACCTATATATCTGAATGACAGATTTTCGAATAATTGAAAAATTCATTTACACCATACAAAGCCTGCACGCTAATAATAAATCAAGAAATAAATTAAGCAAAAAACATCTAAAGATATAACTGTAACTAAGTGGATACATAAAGATGATCCTTGATCCTCATTAATATTTAATATTTAATATTTAATAGAACCTATGTTAAATATGATAAAAAATAATGTGAGCTATAGGAAATAATATGCGTAAATTAAAAAATCTTGCATATTCATACGATATATCAATATAAACCAAAGGCCAATGTGATATGATGAAAAACAATAGAACATCAAAGTTTTATTTTGAAGCTTTATGTACGAATTTTAGTGATAAAGTGCACAAAAGAAACAGTCCAATTTTAAGAGATGAAGTTTAACACCGATTTCAAATAAAAAATACTTAGGATTTCTGCTATAAAAAACAAGGTAACGGCATACAGGAAAATTCATAAGAGCTTTTTTCAAAATATAAAATTCCATAAATAGTTCAAAAGATAGAAAAATAGTGCTTATATATATCTAGCTACTTTCAAAACTTTTTTACATTTCATATTTCGTATTTCATACCATATAATGAAAAATTTAATATGTAAAAAAAAAAAATTCAGCTTTATATGGAACACAAGAAAAATATTATATCATATCATATGACACTTATGAAATTAAAAAACAATCGAAGAAATTAGTCTATTGGACAATGTGAAAAAAGTATGAGTGTTTTCATAAAATGTTTCAAAGACAAATTATAAAAAAATAAAAAAAAAACTGGTCTGAAATTTCAAATGATTCAAAGGAACAGAAATTAAGCATACTAAAATGATACTGCAAAATAAAAAATATACGGGATCTAAATTTTGCAAATAAAATAGTACAGGTAACCATCGCTATTCGCGGGGTTTTTAAAAAAAAAAATCTGCGAATAATAAGATTCGCGAAAAACAAAAATCAATTTTTACGCAATTTACAGCAGAATTAGTAAAATTTGTTCTAGTAAAAATTTTTGTTCAATAAAATTCGCGAAAAATAAGAAAATTAAGCTGTTAGCTTTATAGGAGTTTGATTGGAATCGCGAATACTAAAAAAATCGCGAAAAATGCGAATTTTTCTTTGCTTTATTTACAGTTTATTTAAAAAAAAATCGAAGTTAGTGTTTTCATTTTACGCGAAATTTTCAATAGCTTTTTTTTAAGCTAATTTTAGTCACCTAAATCATTCTATTTATACAAGACCTCAATAAAATATAAATTGTCTGATAAAGCACCTTTTACACATTTAATTTTTATATTTTATAAATTCCTTTAAACTAATAAATAAAATACGAAATTAAGCGAAGCGAAACTAAACGAAGTGAAAATAAACGAATTAAATACAATAAAAGAATTCTTATCATTTCAAATGTTTTTCGATCATAAAATTAAAAAATAAAAAAGTGTGGTTGATAGAATAAAGTAAGTAATATTTATAAACTATACTTCCTAAACAAAATATAAATAAATTATCCTACTTTATACTTTTTAGAATCGATTAATGTATTTTTTTACTAAAAAAATTATCATACTCAAAATTCCTGACTTAATTTAAGAGCTATGTAAAACAAATGTTATAGACGAGAATAGTTTTAATAGAGATTAAACTACAAAAAGAGTTATCTGTTTGATTAGATCATACCATTTTATATTTATTTCATTTTTTTTAACAAAATAATTTTATTTTTAATAAAGTAAATTAAATATTGTATTTGATTTTTTTAACAAGTAAGAAAAAGTTTTATCTAAATTTATAAAAATTTAACATTGTGCTTTGGCTTTTTTTTTTTAAACAGTTTATAATATCGTAGTATGGATGAAGATCTCTTCTGATTTTTGAATTTATAGCTTCTACTCTAAGCTTATTATCGTTGGATTGATCTAAAATAGCTAGCACTTTTTCAATAAGATAGATTACTTTATCTATTCTTGAAATCAAGTTAATATCACTTTGAATTTCATCATTTGAGCTTAGATGATTTTCATTGTTATATAATAAATATTCATAAAATTCATCGTCATCAGAATTTTCGTCTATAAGAGCGTCGTTTATATAATCAAATGCTAGATATTTATAACCTAATTCTGTACCGATATTTAAGCAATCCATTTTTAAATTTGAAATCATGTTGCTTATTTCTATAAAGTTATTGTAACATATCCATGGCATTATATTTCCCCCATAAACCTCTTAAAAACGAGGCTGGTACTAGCTCCCAAGATTCTTAGATAATTTATATCGAATTCATTATCTTAAAAATTTTCCAAAAATCTGATATTGTCTTATTTTCATTGCTTACTGAGTTATTTAGCTTTTCAAAAGTTTTTTTTATATAGTATGCTTTAAATGTAGAAATAATTCCTTGGTCCATAGGCTGGATCAAAGAAGTTGTGTTTGGTGGAATAAAAAGAATTTCTATTCCTTCAACTAGATTTGACAAATATTTGGAATGTACTGATGCATTTACATTAAAAGGGATATTTTAAATCCAATATTAATTTTTTTACAATAATATTTTAGCTCATTCTGGAGCTCATTTTTAAAATACTCAATGAAAATATACTTTTTCATGTAACTTTTTTTTTTTTGAAGACCTCCAAATTACTTTGTGGTCACTTTTTTTATGTTCTTTTAAAGCTCTAGTGGTTTAAAAAGCGTTTATTAACATTGGCTTTAATTTATAATCGCCTGTTGAATTTGATCCTAGAATCAATGTAACTTTATTTTTTATGGGTTTAAACCCAGAAACTGATTTTTCTTCCAGTGAAACATATGTTCTTTTCGGCATACGTTTCCAATAAAGACAAGCTTCGTCGATATTAAATATCTATAATAAAATTAATGTTAAATTATAAATATTTATTTTAATAATAAGAATTTACCTGACAGGGCAGATAATCCCCTTCTTTAATAATTCTATTCAATTCATTAGGGAATTCGCTTGCTGCTATATGATCACCACTCGCTGCTTCTCCAGCAAATTTTATATTATGGAGTCCTTCCCTACGTTTAAAATTTTCAAACCACCAACTATTTGCAGATAAGGTGATATTATCTTCGCTTGGGAAAGCTTCTTTAATATTCTGAAATATTTACTGTGCTTTTTGCTTAATAGATGCTGTTGTAGCTGCAGAATTATTTCTCAACTGTAGTTCTATCCATTCTTTTAGACTTTTTTCCATTTTAGAAATGATCTCACGTCTATGATAAAAAGTCTTATCTTTACTATAACTAGACGAAATTGTATCGAATTTCCTAATTTTTTCAGAATTTCTAATATTATACCTCAAAGTACTTTCATTTATTCCTTTCATTTTTGTAACTTTGGATGCATTGTTTTCATTTTGAAGTGCGTTTAGAACTTCTATCTTTTCAGATATTGACATAGACTTTCTCTTTTTTTCGATTGGGTTTCCATTTAATATACTTAAACAATAGTAAAAAAGTTAAGGAATGTATTTTTATTATAATTATAATTTTAAAAGAAAAACTAGTATTTCAGCTCAATAAAATTTTTTTTAAATACTTTGACTCGACAGAATTGTAGTTATTTTTAGCTTCAATTTATAAAATTTCCAATATCTTTAAAATAAATCTTAGTTTTATTTTTACGCAATTTTTATATTAAAATAAAGTTTATTCGCGAAAAAAAAAAAAAATCGCATAAATTAAAAAAGCACAAATTTTGAATTTTCGCGAATCTTGAAATTTTGCGAATAATAAAATCGCGAATAACAAGGGTTACCTGTAGTCATAAAAAATAATAATGCATTCTTAAACAAAATTAAATAAAAGATATTTTTAGAAACAACAACGATAAATTAAAATGACAGATCTAGTTGAGAAATTAAAAAACTTGAAAATGTATATCAAATTTATCGATAGCTTTGTTTAATTAAAAGTATGAAAATAAAAAGTACGAATGCTCATAAATTATAAAATAACCATTTAAAGAACGGTATTAGATCTGTTATATAAATTCGATGAAACTGTATTTATTAAAGTATATATAATATGATCCAGAAATAAGGTTATAAAATTTATCATAAAATTTTGTTAACTAGATAGCATAATTTGTTTTAAATTGAAAGCAATAAAATCAATATACCAAAAGTTATAATATTATGTCTAGAAAAAAATATCTAAAATAATAAAAATAGGGGTATTAAAAAAAACTACCAGAAAGAGGCATAAGTAACAAATGAATGTCAATTGGAAGGATTTGAGAGAATCAAAAAATTGCATAAAATTTGATGTTGTTTGCACAATATAAAAATAGACCTAAAAATTTTACGCATCTTTTGGCTGATTTATAGAGGCGCGACCATAAATTCATATATCTGAATGAATATTATCCAAAAAAAATTGTAGAATACAAATAGTAATACTTCCTGTAGGAAAAAGAATTCACTAAAAATTAGCAATGTTATAAAATAATAGATTTTATCGCAGTTAAAAATCATAGCCCTGAATATTCTTAAATTGTTTATATTAATGGCGGGATTGAATAGGAATTTCGATTTTTCTGCTTTTTTTATTGAAATTTTCTTTTATATTTACTAAAAAAAAAAAAATTTTACCCGCTGATAATTAATATTTTATTCGATTATATACATTATAACACTATTTTTTCTTTTTTTCTCAGAGATACTATAGCACTATATCATATAAAATTGTTTATTCACAAAGAACCTCCCATATATAATATGAATTTCGAAGGATAAAAATCTATTGGAAAACATTAATAAAATTCGTTAAAAAAATAGCTACAGATATCATAAGCATCGAAAAGAAAGATTTTGAATGCTTATATAAAATCAAGCTCGCTTTCCCAAAAAAAAAAATTTTTATATTTAAAAACAATATGTATTGTTAGTATAGCTAATAGAATAATCATTATAAAAAGTTAGACTCGGCTCTCAAGATCTATTTTAAAGACTGAAAGCTACAGTACAGATCTGATAAAAAAGGCGATTTTAAACTTATGTGACCTAAATAATCGAAAAAATCTGTCATAAAATAAGAGTCCTGCAATTTTGTTTATAATCAGGTGAGTCGATGAAAACATAATTCGCCATATTTGCTAAAATTTAGCTGGAATCCATCTGTAATTCCATCTTTCATTTAAAAAACATTTTTAATTAATTTATATATTTTATAATAAAAATAATTAAAAACTAATATAATTTCCAGCCACTAATTAAAGCTTTAATTTTTAACTATATCAGTTCAATATTTTTGAGCTATAAGAAAGTGCTCTCCTGACCCAGAGCCTGATAACCGATAAATGAATAGACGATATTTCTTAAGATAGTCTAAAATTAATAATACACGTTTTTGCTAGTTTACTTTTATTTATGAAAATTAACCAAGGCAGTTTATTAATTTTAGGAAATAAATAAACCTGTTATTTTCCAAATAATAATAATAATAATCCCAAGTTGTTAAAAATCATTTTAAAATCTATAATCAAGTATAAAAGCTTAATACTGCAATATAATAATACTCAAATCATATTTTCAAATGGATATTATTAGCGAAAGAGTTTTAAAAAAATACCAAAAAATTTCTATAACCTGCAATATTTACTTTGGTAAAAATCAATGAAAGTATTCTTTGATTACTTTTTAATAATTATACAAAAAAATTAGCTTAGTATTTTTCTTTTATGTTTTATATTTTCAATTTTCAATTAAAAGTGCAAAAGAATAAATATTTTTTATCCATAATGAGTATATATTTTACTTTTTTACACAAATAGAATTTTTTGGATTGAATAATTATTCCCAAAATTATTTTCATAAAATGAATTAAAATATTTTGATTAATTAAAGCATCGAAACTTTCTAAATCAAAAATAATACAATAACTAGCGTATGATAGAATTAATTGGTCCTTTTATGACATATAATATCTCATATTATACGATGCGAGAAGGTGTATTATATGATTTTTTTTTTTTTGGGTAACGCTATACCGGAAATTTCAAAACCGAAAAAATAAATTAAATATAAGTGGATCGGTTAATTATATTTTTAGAATTTAAATTCAGGACAGGGATTTCATTTCGGATTGGCATCTATACTTTTGGTTTATTCTACTTTCATAAAATAATTTTCGAAAAAAAATTTACTAAGAATAGACACCAATCAAAATTTTTATAATAAATCGAATATTAATAACTTGCAATTATATTAAAAGAAATTTTATAATTGTAAAGGTAATTATAATCAATCATTAGATTAAAAAGTTCAATAATTTTAAATAAAATTTAATGATTCACAAAACCAAAGAGTATTCACATAAAGATGTGAATTTTTATTTTTGATAAAATTTGAAATATTAAAAATTTAATCTTATTAAAGAAACGCTAACAATAATTAAGACCAAAAAAGCTTCCACAAAAAACAAAAATTTTTATAAAAACAGCGTCAAGAGGTAGAAAGAAAGGATATCGAAGAGCTTACATTTGATTAGTAATAGAAAGCTAAACAGAAGTATATGGTTTTTCTTAAAACTTTCATTGTTTTTTTTATCAATTATCAATTCAAAATCCCCTTAATTATTATCAACTCTTTCACTTTTATAAAAAAAATAACCCGAATATAAAACCAAAATTAATTACAAAAAAACTCAAAAAAAAGTCTTATTTTCTTGAATTTTATCTTTAGTTTTAATTTTTTTTAAATTTTTTTTAGCTTTAATCTAAATTTAAACATCTAGAACAAAGAATTTTATTAACAAAGAGTGATGAATTTATTACACATACTTAAAGATAATTCTATTAATTCTTCGATGAATTCAGATTCTTATACATATTTATAAAGTAGCTCTGTTAGCGAGATGTAATTTTACAGTCGTTATTAATCGATTTGCAGCAAAATAATTGAAAAAATAACAATAATTATGTAATGATTCTGAATTAATTATAACATTAATAGTTGCTTTGTGATATATAAAAAAATGAAAAGTAACTGAAATTTGATATCTAATGTAACTATTATTGTTAAAGGTCAGTTATTAAAAATTAAAAACGGTACTAAAGAATTCTGTTAATAATTTAAAGTTTGTATACTTTAACGTGATATGATATTCAAAAAAATTTTTACAAGGTAAAAATTATAACTATATTATTTTTTTTACAACTAAAAAATTAATAATACTGAAATAATTACTTTAGCTTTTTCTTATTATATCATCCTAAAAAAATATATAAAATGCAATTAAACCCCAAAATAATAATAATAACATGACAAAATACTTCAAAACACTATACTCAAAAAACTATTAACCTTTTTATAAAATTATCAAAAAAAACAATGAATTTAAAGCCAGAAATTTTGAAAAAACAGATATTCGATTCTAAATGTTCTAATAGTGTATAAGCTGATAAAATAAACTACATTCAGTCCAAAATAACTATCCATGTATACAATTTAAAGTAGTTAAGATAATAATTATCATTTTTCGACAAAATAAATGTAATTGGGTCTCCGAAACAAATTTTGCCATTTTAATATTATCTATTGCGAATTAATATTTGGTTTAATGAGCTTTTATTTTAAATAAATAATGATATTTTATTGGTATGTAAAAAAATAGAAATTATGTAGCAAAGTAAACTAAAAAAACGGTATCGATGGTTCAAGAAATAAAAAAAATTAATATTTTAATACAAATATAATCCTCTACTAGTGTTCTGGATGCATTTCTATAGATAAATGAGCCAATCTATTAATAGAGAGATCTTTATAGTCATTTCTTCAGGTATTCTGGACGATTAATGCGTCAATCAGTCTTTTAATTGGTCAATTTTCTTAAAATAGAATTCTTTGAGATAATTCAGCTCCTAATCAGAGCCTACATCTAACCAGATTAATAAAAAATATGATCCTAATTAATCTTCTAATTTATCTATCTGGTTCTACTACATTAATCTGCTAAATGGTTGAGATATGAATTAATACTGAAATCTGGATTTGACAAAATATTTTTTTAAATGTGTTAAACCGTGAAGTTCCCCCTGTTTCTAGGTGTTCTTTCTCTGGTATTGCTGTCCTCCGAATCGATGATCTTTATCATAACTGTCATCCCATCAAGTATAGTGTAAATTTACTTGCAATTTACAACAATGAAATTCATAAAGTAACCACTCAAGTCTACATCAATGTAAATTTTTTCTCTTAGGAAACTTTAATTTGTTTTTACTTGATATTAACCAATCATAATTAAATTTTATATATCTAGAATCATGAATGAATAAGTAAAAATTATAATATTAATATTGACTTCTTATAGTCTATAAAATAATCTATAAACCCATATTAATATTTTAATACTATATTATATAAAAATCAAATAAAAAGAAAGAAATTTATTATAACTGTAGGTAAATTTTACAATTTTAAGAATTTAAAGCATTTAGAACAAGAAAAAACTTTATTTAATTATATAAAATCAATTTTTTTTGAATACTTGTATTTATTTCAACTTTCCAAAAAAATTTTAATCACCTAAAACAGTTAATTTACCAAGAAATTAAAATTTATAATGGAAACATGATTTAGTTGAAATAATTAATATTTTACATGTTTCAAATGATATAAGGAAAAAAAATAATCCATTATAATAAAAAAAAATTTCACGCTATAAAATTAAATTCTAATTTTATCCAAAAAACAATAAATTTAATCTTTAAAATCGTGTCATTCAAATAATATAACAAAAATCTAGTAAAAAGTACTTGTTAAGTAAAATGAAAGGAAAAAAAATTTTTTTTACTCGCTTGAAAGTATGGAGTTTTTTAAAATTTAATTATTGATAATTTAATCTAAATAGAAATAAAAATATATTTAATATGAGATTCTAGGAAAAAGATCCAGATTCCTAAATTCATTATTTATAAATCAATTATGTTGGTTACAAATAAACATAACTCTACTAAAATATTTCAATAAATAATTAGTAGATTGTGTTGTATTGTCAAGTACCTGTCATTATAAATATGATTTTAAATTTTGATACTTTTATTAATTAATCCAAAATACGCGGGTCTTAACTTCAATACTTTTATAAGTTGTGCTAATTAGTAACCCTAGTTTTAAGGAATTAGGATTTTTATTTTATTTTATTATTTTAGCTTTGTAAAAGAATTTTATAGTTTTTTTGAATTAAGTAGGAAAGCTTTTCTTGATACGCTAAAAAAATTTTTATTTTTCAAAACAGTTTATTTTTTAATTGAGAGTCAATATTTATGTATTAAATTCCCACAATTCCGGATAATTGCTATTAGTGATTCACCTTTCGATGTAGTATGGGAAAAAAATTGCGATCAATTCCAATCTGTCATAGATAAGCTCTATTACATTAATTGAGTTTAAATTAATGACTTAATTTAGTTGGATTATATACTGTTTGATTATTAATTAGCTGATTTATTGAAATTTTTAATATTTATATTTTTGTAAAATAGCATTTAAAAGCAAGAATTTATGTTTGAATTAAAAATAAAATAATTGGCCAATTTTTTATAAAACAACTTAATATTGCTTAGCTAAATAGTTAGTAATTATCTAATAAAATTTATTTACCGCATACTCTGAGACGCTCATTTTACAAATATTTATCACCAACACTAGGGCGATCTTTAATGTTCTTAAGAACCGAAGGTTCACTCAAAGATAGTGCTAGATCAATTTGGCCACGCATAACTTTATTGATAGATATAAATACATTTAAAATAGTAAATTTTAGGTCTAATAACAAAAATGTAAGATGTATAAAGTCACTCAGAGCATCCAAGTGTATAGTTATTCAATTATAAAGCCCAATTTAATACTATAAAAATTTTTTTTAAAGAATTAATTATAAAAGCGAAAATATACTAGTATCAATTAAATACTTCGACAGATTAAACATCATCAAGAAAACTATGAGTATCATCAAAGCAAAAACTAGGTTTTCACAGAATGTTAGGCATGAAGAGAGTTATAAAGACAGGGCTAAGGTTTGACTCAAACTGAAACTGAAACTAAGACCAAGACAAAGACCAAGACCAAGACCAAAGATAGTGATATTTATTTAATATTATAGTGATATTTATTTGAGGGATTCTTAACGAAGAGAGCACTTTTAGGCATAAAGAGTTACAGTGTAAAAGTATCAAATTATAAATCTGGCCAATAATTAGCAGTTAATGCATGAATGATGATTAAACCTAATTATTGGACAATTAATATTCCTTCTATAATCTTACTTGCTTAAATAAAATTCCCTGCAAAAACAATCACAAATGAAATTGGTTAATTTTTTTTTTTTTATCAAATAGTTTTACAGTATTTCGTTCATGTAAAAAAAGAGCTGGTAAAATTGGGTTAAAGTGCAAAAAAGAATGTAGTAACATATCAGCAATAAATATATAGTGTACATAAAAAAGTTATAATGTATAACTATAACATATCAGATGAAAAGTATATGTATATACTATAAAAAGTTAAATTTTTTGTAAAAAAATCAAAAATTTTAAATCGCTTAAAATTAAGTTTGCTGTTTTCA
>LSSN01001359.1:0-14667 GCA_001970855.1 Smittium culicis
GACGATTCTGAAGAAGCTGCTATCGTTCAAGACCTCTTGGCCGCTGAAGCTATTGCTGAATCCTCTAAAAGAGGCTTATGGAAAGTTAAAGGTGCAAAGCCGATCAAACGCATAGTCTCTACCGACGATAACGACGCCCAATTCTTGAACTCATATAAAGGAAAGCCTATTAACGCTGTCATCGAACAAATCAGAGACGGTGCCACTTTCAGGATTTATCTAAAATTATCTGGAACTTGGAAACTAATTACCCTACAGTTATCTGGCCTCAAATGCCCTATCGTCAGAGTTAACATCCCCGGTCAACCTGACTTAGTTGAAGAATTCGGTCTAGAAGCTAGATCTTTTGTCGAAACCAGACTACTCCAAAGAGATGTAACTGTTATGCTTGAAGGCTCCGCCGGAAACGGTATCTTCTTCGGTAGCATCAGACATCCTGCTGGAAACATCTCTGAACTTCTCCTCTCTTGTGGTCTCGCAAGAGTTGTAGATTGGTCTATTGCTATGGTTACTGGTGGCCCCGAAAAACTGAGAGCCGCTGAAACTTTGGCTAAACAAAAAAAGATCCGTTTATGGAAAAATTATACCCCCAAAGCCTCCTCTTCATCTAATAGCTCCAACTTCCAAGCCACTGTTATCCGTATCGTCAATGGCGATACTTTAGAAATCATCGACAGCGACAACAACGAAAGAGAAATTCAACTCTCCTCAATCAGGCAACCAAAAATTTCTGACCCTAAAACTGCCGGTTACGCTGATGAAGCTAAGGAAGTTTTAAGAAAAAGACTAGCTGGCCAGCGTGTTAACGTAAAAATTGATTACCATAAACCTGCCCAAGACGGTTTCAAAGCTCGTGACTGCGCAACTGTTACCAGAGACGGCGTCAATGTCTCCGTAGAGCTTCTCAAAAAAGGTCTTGCCAATATCATCAGGCACAAACAAACTGACGACCAAAGGTCTTCGTGCTATGATGAGCTTCTGATTGCTGATCTCTCTGCCGTTGAAAAAAAATTAGGCATTCACTCTGGTAAAGTCAAAGAACCAATTAAATACACCGACCTTTCTGGACAAGCTGCCAGAGCCAAATCCATTTTACCCCATCTCAAACGCGCCGGAAAGCTAGCTGGTATCGTCGATTACGTATCTCAAGGCTCCAGATTTAGAATTTCTATTCCCAGAGAATCTACTAAAATAACCTTTGTCTTGGGTGGCATCAGATGCTCAAGAGCTGGACCCGACGCTAAAGACGCCTTAGGAAACGAAGCTTTACTATTCTCTAAAAAAAGAGTTATGCAACGCGATGTAGTTATTGAAATTATTTCTGCTGATAATACTGGTGGCTTTATTGGAAATCTCTTTTACAGTAAAGAAACCAACTTGGGTATCGAACTTTTGAAAGCTGGTTTAGCCGAAGTTCACGAATACTCAGCAAGCCAAATGAGCAATGCTAACTTGTTCTTTAATGCTGAAAGTATCGCTAAATCTGCCCGCGTTGGTATGTGGGCCAATTATGACGAATCTGCTGAAAAAGCTAAAGAAGCTGAAATTTTACTTGCCTCTCAATCATCAAAGATCTCTGCTGTTCCAAACATTGAATTCATTGATCTTTACATCTCTGAAATGCTTGATGCCAGCAACTTCTACATCCAAATTGCTAAAAAAGAAACTTTAGACGAATTAGATCTTATCATGAAAGAACTCTCCATTAGCGGAAAGCAACCTGTAGCTGGAGCTACTAAAGCTCCCAGAAATGGTGAACTAGTTTCTGCTAAATTCCCAAGCGATAATTGTTGGTACAGAGCCAAAGTCAAGAAAGTAATTGCCGGGCGTGAATGTGAATTGTACTCTATTGATTATGGTAATTTGGAAACTGTTCCTATAGAGAACATTAGACCTTTAGACTCTAAATTGGCTGTCCTTCAACCAGTTGCTATTGAATCTAAACTAGCATTTTTGAAAACTCCAAAAGGTGACTACAAAGATGAGGCATTTGCCATGGTCGCCAAATCAGTACAAGGCAAAAAACTAACTGCTAACATCGAATCTCGATCTGGACTAGGAAACAATCAAACTTTATATCTAACCTTGTACGATTCTAGTATTCAATCTAACCCTGATATTTCATCAAGTATTAACTCTGATATTATAAGAGCAGGATATGCTACTATCGATAAGAAAAACTCCGCTTGCCTTAGAAACCCTGCCGCAGCTGAAATTTTATCAAAGTTAGTTGCTGATGCCAAAAGAAGTAGAAATGGTATGTGGGAATACGGTGATATTGAATCTGATGATGAAGGAAATGATAGATTCTAAACATAATCAATTAATCTCTCTTCTATATCTTTATAATAATATATACAATTAATAAAATAAACAAAAAAAAATATTATACAATATCTGTCACTAGTTTTTTTTTTTTCGTTTTCTATTATAACCATCTAACAATTTATCATTTCAACTTAAAAATTATAATTTAAAGTCAATAAATTTATAAATTATGTGTTTATTTGTGCGCTATGCTAAAAGTCATGGTTTTCTGTATTAAATATAGATTTTTGAATTAAAACGGTTTGTGAAAAGAAAGTTATAAATTATAAACTAAACTTGAAATATTCATTCATTGCAGCTATTATAGCAATTTAAAATAATATTCGAATACATAAAGTCATTTTTTAAGGGTTATCATATTGACTAAGTAAGGCTTTCAGAGATTGTAACGCTTGATCAGGATCCACTTCGCCTGAGTCAGATTCAGAGCCAGAATCTGATAGCAAAACGATTAAAAGTAAAAAAAGATAAGAGTTATGTTAATAAATATGAAATAAAGCGAGTTAGAAAATCCAAAATAGACTAAAAAAAGAAAATACTATACAAATAAAAAAAAGAACGCCAATTAAAAAAAAAAAGGGCCTCATCGTACCTATTGCTGAGTAATAATTTTCGGAGCTTGACTGGTAATCAACGGGCGAGCTTTGACCTAAATAAGATATTTATTTATAATTGCAAAATAAAAAATCAAAAAATTTCTAGAAAAATAATGATCAAAGAAACAATCACGAAAATAAATTGGTAAATATAAATAATAAAGTGGATAGTGGCGGAATATATAAAAATTAAAAGAAAAATGTAAAGAAATATGTGTTAAACATAAAGTAATTACCAATTTCAGGCGAATTTTTATCAAAATAGTCCATTGGGTTAGCATAGTCCTCCTATTTAATAGATTAAAAACATTAGAATAAAAAAAAATGCGTAATTTAGTAAATTAAGATGTGAAATTTAAAAAATAAGAAAAAATTACGCTAAGTTGAAAGGTGTCATAAACAGGAGACGACAAATTGGGCGCATCATTAGACTTTGAAGGCTGAAGATGGTCCTCGCTATCGCTGGAGTAATCAGAAACATCTGGCGTATAACCAAGAATTGATCTATAGCGTTTCTGGTCATTAGATAAAACTTCAAGCTGAGACTGAAAATAGTTTTTAGTAGTTAGCAGCTGATCTCTTTCTAAATCAAGTTGGTATTTCAAAACGAGTCTAAAGTCTATATTGCTAAAGATCAAGTTATTGAGGTTAAACAATCATGGCAACAAATGTTTTTATAAAAGGTCTGTATTTGTTTATAAATAAGGATTTAATTTATTATGTTGCATACCTGTTAGAGTCGCTTCCAATCAAATCTGAAAAATGATATAGGTATTGCGGAGAGTATTAGAAAAAGTAAATAAATTTTAAAATTATAATAGAATAAGGAAAAAAAGCGTATAAGAGCATTTTATATAGATAAAAAACCTTTTATTGTTTCCTCAGAAATATTGTGTTTTTTTAGGTATTTATATAGCTTATTTCTTAAATCAGAGCTTTCAAAAAAGAAGTCAGAAAATCCTTTAGATTTTTCATTTTCAGGCTCTGAGAAATCAGTAGTAGAGTCGCTATTAGAATTTTGATTAGTAATTGATTCGTTTTGAGTTAACGATTTTGATCTTGACGGCAACAATAGTTGTGTCTGTGCTGAAGCTGAACCTGAGCCTGAGAAAGTTCTGCAAAAAAGGTAAAAATAACACAAGTAAAATAAAATTTTAAAAGAATAAAAAAATTAAAATAGTAATATTATTTATGGTTTCTAAAAAAATCATAAGTGAAGCAGACTTGATTATTTACCTTTGATAAACGTTTTCAGACTGGTTGTTCTTTTTTGCAAAAAACTTATCGATCCAATCAAGCAGATTGGCTTCTAATTACAAAGGCACAATAGAAAAATTAATAAAATAAACAAAATAAAAAATATACTTAATAAAGCGAAATATAATAAAATTTTACTATGAGATTACGACTATAAATAAAAAATTAAAAAACATCAATACCATCTATGTTATCTGTGGAATTTCCTGTAGTAATATTGGTGCTCTGATGAATTTCGGAGGATAATTCATCATTATCAATATCGAGAGAAAAATGGGAATCTAAGCCTGAAACCTCAGCATCTACATCGCTTGAGCCAAAATAATCATGGTAGTTTGGGTTTGCACTCTCAAAATTTTCCTTATAAGGACTTGAGGGATTGGAAGAATTGACGCTCATAGTATTCTAAGGGCTTATATTACAGATGCGATGACATAGACAAATTTAATATACCGATAGTTTTTATTTAAAGCAAGCTATATCTGATATTTGATTAAGAAATTCGCTATGAGAGTCCTATTTAATAAAAAGAGGTACTAGATTTTTTCAAAAATAAATAATTGAGTATTCTTTAGAGTTGATGAAAGGATAAAGAAATATAGACAAAGATGCTTTGAATTCAAAGAACTGATTTTGAAGGAACAAAGTTTTAGAATCTGATAAAACAAAACAGATAATTATTTCAGCATTAAGAATTTCGCGTTAGAAAAAAATTTTGATATTTTATTTTCCAAAACGCGACTAATATTTCATTTAAAAATATGCATAATTTTATAGGGCATATGCAGCACATGCGTAAAAGCCAATAATGTTTAGTTATGACCACACTCCGCTTTTAATGCCAATAATATAAAACTCAGAAAAAGCATTAGTATTCTAGCCAGTTACGTGCCTCTTTTGAAATTTGCGAATTTTTTTATTTCACAATAACTAGACTACTTTTATCGTTTAAATACTGAACGACTATAAGTGGTTTTTAAAAGTTGATGGAATGTTATTTATACTATAAAATAGCTGAAAGGTAGATTTATACTTATTGGAATATATAAGACAAATAACTAAAATCAAATTCTCATACTAAATTCAAGTTATTCAAGAAAATTCAACTTCTAAAACCCAAAACCATTCACTTATTCTAGCTTTTTATGAAACTATTCTATCCGGTATCAAAATTTTTCATGCCACTATGTCTTTAAGCTTATTTAATAATCAATTGATCTGTAAATAGTTTATTTTATCGAAATTCAAAAAACATTAGTCAAATTCAATGATGTATTTTTTTTTATCTTGGTTCTTATATATTGATTTCGATAATGATAGCAACAAGTATACTAATATTTTTTTATCTAGCTAATGAGCCCATGAAAATTCAATTCTTATTTATCTTTAGCCTTTTCCCGTCCAACACTACTAGTAAAAGTCGATTTCTTGATTTGTTTATGATTTAAAATTATATTTATTATTTATAGTTATTCAACAATAAACAATGAATGGAATATCCACAGAATTGAGCTTTTTTTTTTAACGCTGTTGGCTATATTTTGTAGGTCAAAAATGGTCTACCTCCCGTGAAAGGATTAAGCGCTGTAAATTTATATTAGATATCTTATCAAAACTCGTGTACATCAAACCGAAAAGGAAAACTAAACTTAGCTAAAATTTAATCAAACTCGAGGAATTTTTTAAGAAAAAAACACCTATTACAAAACAGAATTTTTATTTTTATTTCTCATAAAAAGAGTATATTATAAAACTATACTAAATGATACGATAAGAAAACAAATATAAAACCTAATCCTATATTAAGTTGTTTTTGTTTAATCTTTGAGTAAAAAATGTTTTTTATACAATTTATATGTAGAGAAATTACTCAGTAAATATATATTATTTATCTAACAAAAAATAAAAAAATTGCTTTTTTTTATTAAAAATTTCAATTTACATCTGTTTCTTATTTGAATTCCTACGATGAAAAAATTAATACATTGTATGTATCAGGAACAACTATTTCATTTTTATTTATACAGCTTAATCCGCCTGGAAGATAGTCACTTGCAGGATTAATACACACTTGACCGTCAATTACGCTTTGACCGATATATAATGGTAGCCCTCGATCATCAAAGCCTGCAGGTATTGGATAAAAGTTTGTTCTATCCATAACTCCTTTTTGTGATACCCATTTAATTCCATTAGGGTCACCAGTCAGTATCTCACATGATGAGCTAATTATATTTTTGTTATCTGCCAATCCGCTAAAAAATGAACCACTTGATGAATTACTAGCCGCTCCAGGAATCAAAGATTTCAAATACCTCTTTCGTGCTATATATATTTTATCTCCATTTGGGTTTACCCCGCCGATAATCGCATTTGAAGGAATACTATCTTTTGTTGCACTAACCCATTTCACTGGATACTTTTTTTCCAAGAAATTTTCTATTATTATATTGAAATCACCATTAGTAGCAGCTGATATAACAAAAACGCTTTTTGATATAGCAATAATGCAGAAAAGTAAATTTATTTTAGGAATCACCATTTTATAATGTTTTAAAAATATTTCATATCTGCGCAATTAAAGGCAAGCCTTTACTTATATACATCTATCAGCACAACTTATCGCCATTCCAAATTTTTCGGATTATATTAATTAATAAAAAGTAATAAGACCAAAAAGAAATTATATCTAATTTTTATAAATCACTTTTATGCTAATATTAATTAGATGTTATTCAATATTTAAGCAATCCTTTTGATATCAACCTCGCTTTTCAAAATTATGCGATTTTGTTTTAGATTTTGACTTATAAATCTCTTTTTTTTTTACTAATAAACTTTGATGTTGAATATAAATTTCCAAAAAAAAGTTTTAAAGTCAATTCTTATAATAAAGTGACTTAATATTCAGTTAGGTACTTATGTTTTTTAAAAGCATATATGACTAAATAAAAAACAATCTTTATGCATAATGATATTTTTAATGTATTTAAATTCCTGCATTTATTAAGCTTATTGTGAAAATGTTCCGGTTAATAATTAAAATAAATAAGGCTTTCAGCTATCTATATTAATGCAATGCATTCTTATATTCTAGAAATTACTTTTTTATATAGATACATTATGCATTAGATTAAAATAAAATTTTAATTCACGCTTTATGAAAAAATCATATGCTAACAAATTATTAATTTTTTGGGATAAAAAAAATATAAATAACTTTACCCCTTTCCGAAGCCAATACTCTTGAACATAATTAAAAAGCATAGTTGGATAATATTGATAGTTCAAAAAATTCCAACCGCTCCGAAAAGAGTTAATGTGCTAGAATTAAACTTTTTAAGAAAATTTTTCAATTTATCTATAAATGGTAGATCCTGAGTCAGAAAGCACCTTTTTATTGCTTATTATTGTTCCTTATAGTTTCATATTACTATATTCATTATCTGAATTGGGAAGTATTTTGATTTTTCTAAATAATTATTTGTTTTATAAAATATTACTTGATAACAAAAGCTTATTTTTTTTTCATTTGTGAATAATCCTATAAGGAAATCATGAAAAACTATTAATTTATATATAAACCCCTCTTTGTAAAGAGTCTCCTAGATGACAAAAAATTTATATCCTTAGTTTTTTCTGATTGTACTCTCAATAAGCTTATTATAATAAAATTTTCATATAATATACAAAATACTTATAAATAAGAAAGAATTTTATTGTAGTTTATTATTTTTGTACGTTATATACCCAAAATTTTGACGGTATTGACTTTAATGAAAAAAAAAAAAATTTTTAATTTTTTTACCTTGTTCATTTAACTTTAAAATTTTTTTTCATAAGCTCTTTCAGAGGTCATTGAATTTTTTTTTTGTTCTACCAAAATTTATTGGTCTAAAGGCAAATTTATTAAACAACATGGAAAAATAAAAACTTATTGATATTAAATATAGTACATTCAATAAAATAGAATATTTACTTGGTTTAACCGATCATGGTTTAAATAAAAGTTAAAAGGTGTAGAACCTGGTAAGTGTTGAAAAATCAAAGTCTATATTTAATAAATGAGGTGTTTATTAATGAGGTACTATATAGCGTATATTGTATATTATATATTGTATATTGAATTAAATCGCATAAATACATGTTTCCTAATAAATAAAAAACCATCTTTTTTAATTAACTGAACCAATTCCCAGTTAAAAAGAAGCTATGAACGCGGCTAGTGGGGGTCAGTTAAAAAATTGCTATTTAAATGTGCTTACTAAATTTTTAAAAGTTTGTTATTTTACTTTTTAAATATGATCAACAAATTAATTAGTTGTAATATGAAAATTTTACAGCAAATATATTTTTCAACTTGAATTAAACTAACAGAAAAATAAAAAAATACCTTTAAATTTATTAAATAGTATTAATAATCAGTGGATATATGTATTATCCTATTATAAAGATGTATTTTTGTTTATAAACCGCCATTTTGTATCAAAAGTCAATGAAACCATAAATTTTATCACTAAGGATAATAAAATTCTTTACATACTATATGATTTATATATTAGTTTAAATTTTCAAAACAATTAGAATTTCTGAAATTCAATTTCAACTTTTATAAATTATATTATAGACTATTCTCGAAAAATATATTTGAAAATTCCGGCTCAAAATGATAATTTTGAACATCGTTTTATAACCAAATTAAATGATGAGTAAAAAGTGAATACTTTATTAATAAACAATCATAAAAAAATTTCAAATCTCTTTTTTATTGATGGAATAATTTTAATTCTTAGTTTTTTCCAATTAATAATTAACTAAATACAAATTTATAGATTTATTATTGTGTGTATTTTATTTATCTTCCAGGTAAACGATATTTATGCTCAAATACTTATTCACTTGCTTTAGTTTGAATATTGTTAGTTTAGTTATTTATTTGAATGGTTTAAAACATAGTTTATAAAGAAAATTCTTAATAAATAAAAAAATAACTAAAATTTTATCTTTTAGACATAAAAAAACATATCTTAGTATTCATGATCTATAAAATAAAATTCAAAGGAAATTATTAAAAAAAAAAAAAATACTAATGTATGAAAATACTCCCGTTTTCACCATGTGGTTCTCCTTGATTAAATTAATCCTATTTATTATCCAATTATTGTTGTTCCATAGCTCGAATTGACTCCGAGCATAGTTTGAAGTATTAAAGGGTAACAAATGCTAAAAAATATGTGATAAATTAGTAATATGGGAAATTAATATGATAAATATTTTTAAAAGTTAATAAAACATCAATCATTTATACTGCTATTTAAAATATTATAGTGATAAAATTTAATATTATACTGACTATTCTTGAACTGATGCTCAAATAATAAATAAATTATAATATTAATTCTAAAAAAAAAAATCTCACAAGGTACTAGTTTAAATTTTAGTAATTGAATCTGTGTGCCTGACCGCTTTTTATTCAAATACAAAAAAATATACAACATTTCAGTTATTTTTTGTTATCTATATAGAATACATAGACCTAAAGTATTCTCCAAGGATAAAAGATGTGTAGTTTTATTTTCTTTATTATCTGTAGCCTGAGAACAAATGTTTACATAGTTATTTTTATACAATGCTAAACAAAGAAATTTTTAGTTTATTATTTTATTATACCACTGTTATTGCCATAATTTTAAAAATATATTTCCTTTGCTCATATTATTTTCTTTCGGTTGCGAAATAAACTATTATTCTGAAAAAGTAAGCCAAGATACACGGTTAATTTTGTTAATTCTTATCCTTATTTGATGTTTACTAAATAAATTTTACTATAGGTATTAAAGATTTTTTATTGAAGAATAAAATAAGGGGAATAAATCATCCATAAATCTAAACTATAAATGTAATCAAAAACGAATTAAACTCTACTGATATATCAACTAAAATAGTAATAGCAATGCTATCTGTAAACAATTATTGCTCCAGGGAGATAAGCCCTCGGCGAAAATTATAGCAATTTAAATCTGAATATAAGTTTATATCGATGATATTAAAATTAAATTCTTTAATTATATAGTGATTAAAAACAAACCTTTTTTTATGTAGTAATCTAAAAAAGAAATATACTTAATTCCAATAAAAGACTTCTTTAAATTTCAAGATTATTTAAACTGATTTTAGGCATTGTTAATATTATTAAATATTTGTATAGAATGTTTAAACGATATTACATATAAATAAATGAGTCCTTTCCCAATAGAATTTTTTATTTTATTTCTTTTTATGATTATTTTTCTTTGTTTTAGTGCTGTTTGAGTATATATGTCGTATTAAAAACCTACCATCCAATGATATAAAATTATTATGATCTGAAAGAGATAGCACTTGATGTTTTTTTCTCTTTTAAAAAAGAAAATCACAGATTTTTTTTTTACAAATTATTTTTTTTTATTCTTACCATATTATTTTATTTATACCTATCATCATCATTATTTTCTCTTTATGAACAACATTTCTTATTAATTGTAAGAGATATACATCATCACGAAAAAGGTAAAAAAAACCCCTTCAAGAAATGCTTTTTCAAATCATTATCGGAAATTTTATGTTGGAAAAAAGCTTAATAAATAAAATCCAAATTTTAAACTAAAAAAATGAATATTAAAAAACATCTATTATTGAAAAATGAAACACATTTAGTTATGTATCATGTTATAAACGATGAAATATTTAGTTAATTTTTAATATCTTTCATTAAATTCACCTAAATAAAAAAAAAACTTTATTCTAATTACATTAAAACTATCTTTAATTCTCAAAAATACTTATCTTTTATTAGTAAGATTTTTTTATTCTAGGAAATACAAAAAACTTGTTTGTAGATTCATAATTAAAAATTAAAAATATATAGGTGATTAAGATTTTTCACTAAAAAAATTATATAATGTCTAATATAGTATTGATCAAAATTAGATAAACATTATATTATGATATAAATCTTTAAAAAAATCAAATTATACATGATATATTTATATTAACCATGTTTTTAATAGTATAAAATAACAAATTATATATTCTATATTAATTTTAAAATATTAACCGGGATAAATTGATGGACATTAATTCAAATTAGATAATAAATAAAAATGCATAAATCTTTGTCAATAACAAAATAATGAAAATTCAAATATGATATCAGAATTAAAATATCAGATAGATGAGTAATTAAAATATAAAATAGGTTTAAAAATTTATTTGGGTTTATTTATAATTAATCTTTACAACTATTAGTATTAGAATGGTAATTAAGTAATAGAACTCTCGAATTTTGCACTTTATGAGATTTGGGACCCATGATTACACGTTAATTGGGGCTAATTCTTGGTGCAATAGATGCGAAACTATCATTTCTAATATCTTTATAAATTTTTATTCCAAAAATTTTCTGACTAATAGTACCTTGGTGACATATTTCAAATAGCTATTTCATTAAATAATTATTAAGCTTAAAAAATTACTAATAATTCTTAAAACTATCAATGCTTATGGAATATGTATTTCCTTTTGTGGAATAATGGTAAAATTAAATGAAGTTATAACCAAAATTATCAATATATACCCCTCTTTGTACCGCAATATCAGAATTTTTTGATTTAAAAATATCTAAGAGATCATCAATTGAACTAATAATAATTATAGATTAAGATAAATTGAAAAAATTTGAAAGAAAGCCATGAGTGTTCATCGGTGTAGCCTTTTTCAGTCGTTTTCAAAAGAATAAATTTCAAAGAAATTTATTTTTTGGAAAATAATTAGGTAGTGATTTCATCACTATACAGCGAAATTCTCTGTTTCTGTAGTAAGGATCAGAATCGCTCAATAGATAATTAATTATAAAATAAGCAAAATCGGGTGATTTTAATCGATTTAATCGACATAAAAGAAAATAAACAGAATCCTGAGTGAGATTTTCGGACAAATAGTTAAAATATATCTTCTTATTATGCATATTAGACTTTTATACAAAAAATAAGCAAGATTCTAAAATTCTTTTCTAACTAAAAACGAATCCGATGATTCTATCGGTCCAATGTCAAGATTTATGTTTTAATTAAAATAATAAATTATAATATATGAATTATAACCTAAACTCATCCCTAAGAATGTGAATCTTTCTGATTGTATGTAAATGAACATTTTATAATCTTTAAAATCTATATCTTCAGAAGTTTCCGTGAGAGCTCCGGTTTTATTCCATGCATTTAAACTGCTTATCAGCTTAAATTATCTACTATAAACACTAAAACACAATCTTTAAACACTCAGAATCTTTTTATCGGGGTTTTGAAGTTTTTTGGGGAAAAATTGTAAAAAGACTAATATATAATTTCAAAACTGGATATTATTTTAATAGCTGGTAGTATCTTTAATTCTTTTTCTTGATTAAATGATTACCGGCTTATCTAGATCGTTATTATCTTCTCCGGTTCTTGCTCCATTTATAGATAATGGCTGAAAGTAGCAGAGGGAATTTTATCTTAGTAGATAAACAACTTTTTTACCAGAATCAGATCTTATTATTTGAATTTCTCTTTGATTATCGTCCAGAGTGAGTTGATATTCGCTTGAATTTTGCTTCACGGTGTATAACTGAGTTCTTGAAATTATACATCCGAAGCCAAAAAGATGAAAAGGACAAAATTAGAAGCTAGCAATTAAATGATGATGTGTTTTTGATTCCTGCGATTTGATAAGCTTATGGTAGTATGCTAACATTTTTAATGATTTTTTTCATTTTATCGTATGACAATATAAATTTATCATTTCCAATAGACCGTCCTAACCTTGATATGAATAGAGTATATTATATTATCCATTCTAAGTCTAAATTTGATATCCTTTTACCAAAGTCGGTAAAAAATTTTCAATTCTGATTTTATCTACTCAACCAAAATTATAAAATCAGGTAGCGCTGAAAGATCTAATAGCTTGTTATGTAATCATTTTTTTTAAAAGTAATAATAGTAGTTTAAATATTTGTATTATTTAGTATATATTGTAAGCTTTTGTATCTTTATTAAAAATATGAATTCAACTCATTAATAGTTTAAATTTATTTTAATTTGGTGTACTGAAGGGTGGCGAGATTTTTTCAATGAATATGTATACTTGTATAAATTTACCGTATCGATTGTTTCCGATTAAAAATTTAGACACCTTTAAATCTCAAATTAGCTTTAGCATTTTAATTGATTAATATTTCATATATTATTAAGTTTCACTGTAATTCCGAATAAATTCTGTGTACTGATACTATCTGTTTCGCTAAATTAAGATTGTGATGGTGATTTTTAATAATAAAATTCTTGATCGATATCTCAGGAATTTTACAGATAAATAAAATTCAATTTCGACAAATAAATAGTAGTGTAAATAATGGAACTTTATAGAACTTTCTAGAATGTTCCGGAATATTCAGATATTATCAGCAGCAATGTTCTAGAATGTTAGAAAACGTTCTAGAGCATTTCCAAAATTTCATATCGATTTTTAATTTTTCTTACGCAATAATTTTACATGTTCATATTTTTAACATTGATAACGATTTTATTTTGATTACTAATCAAGTTTGATAGGTAATCAAACAGTTTTTTTTCTATAGCTGTCTTTTTAGTTTATTCTGTAGTTTTTCTTTGAAGTTTATGACCTAAAATCAAGAAACGAAAAATGTATAAAAAGGTTACGTTTTTCTTGTCTTGAATTCGACATTTAGTATTTTGTACACTTTCTATCAAGTAATAAACAAATATCTTTATAGTTAATAAAACTTTTGACTTCACTTGCCTTTCACTCTTGTAACCCAGATCTTGACAAGTAGATTTAAGTTTTTATCTAATTCAAAGTTAGTTTTATTAATCAATTTTTTGGCTTTTGAAAACTTTTCGGTATTCTGTTGATATTTTTTTTAAAATTTCTAACTTAGTTTCAGAATTATTTTACCAGATGTTTTTTCTACTTGAATTATGTATACAATACTATTTCTTGTGTTTTTTGCTTTTTATTTTGCAAAAAAAAAAAAAAAACATCGCTAGCTTAGTATAAGTTATAATTTCTATTAATTTATGGCTTTTTATTTAGTTTTTACCTCGAATTTCGAAATTCTGAAATTGTAAGCCTACTTTAAGCCATTAAATTTTTTTGATTTTTTAACAAAAAAATTTAAATAATGTAATTTTTAATCATTGTTTTTACCCGAATGATATAGTTATACACTTTATCTTGTTTAAATAATAAATATTTATGAACATGCTAAACACACCCTATAAACTATAAACTCATTTTTATTTATTATTTTATTAGTGAAATAATTTAGATTAATAATTATTTTTAATTTGCGGTGTTTATTTTTTATGTCTTATTTACTACTCGATTATAATTGATAGTTCAAAAGTCTGTCATAATGTATTTGATTTTCATATATAAATTTCAA
>LSSN01001361.1:0-17029 GCA_001970855.1 Smittium culicis
TCGAAGAAGAATTGTTTAGGGAGACCGACGTAGGCTATAGCTTTTAAGAAGTAGTTGATGTTGTCAGTGTGCTTAAAATTAAGCTTTTTAGATTTGCGGCGAGTTCTTTTGTTCATGGATCTAGATTTGGGGCCTTTATAAATGCGGACATTTAAAGAAGGGCAAATAACACGGGCGAGTTCAGCGAGAGCTATGCCGTCACGTAGAGATTCTTCGAGCTCTTCGATAGCTGGTAGCTCGCGACCTATACAAGTTTCGATCCATTGTTTAGCTTCGACAACGTGGCATAGGTACTCGTAGGCCGCGAGGTACTTTCTTTCGATATCGCACCAGCGCCCGTTACGCATATTATAGGAGTCGATAGCGTTAGAGGCGAGGTCTTTTTGGAGTCTGTGACGGCCACGTAAACCAGCAACATCGGGGGAGTCGGGGTATTCTAGGAGCATAGAAGTAATTGGACGGTTAATTAGCATATCGTCATATTGAGAGGATAAAGCGGACATTGGACGATCTGAAGAGTTTGGGGCAGCTGATTTGCGTATATGGGGAAAGCCGTTTGAGAACAACTCAGCGAGGTTAGGGGAATTAAGAGCAGATAATGGGGATTTGGGGGCTTTAGAGTTTAGCATTAAAGTGTTGCGGTTGAATAAGGGGGAAATTTTTGAATTAGTTGAAGGGCTGTGGATATTGGAATTGAGAATAGGGGAAGCTGTGGGGGTTTGAGCAAATTTTGAGGGATAAGAAATCCCAGAGATATAATCGTCATCAGAATAATCGTAAGTTTCAACAACGGTATCAGATCTTACTCTTACCATTGTGAAGTATATAATATAGACGTAACAAGCAAGTAGTAGTTAAAGTTTAAGACTGGTAGAGCAATAGTGAATTATAGAGTAGTGGGTAAGCGTAACTGTATATTATCGTTAATACAAAATATGGGGAGGAAGCATAAAATTATAGTAAAGCTAAATATGGAAAAAGTTCTATGTATAGCTATGCAGAGTATATATGTATATTAAAAAAAGAAATCGATTATAGATATGCAGAGTAGGATTTATATGTAGCTGGACTAATAAGTATATATTTTGATAAACTGGGTGGAATGAGAAGTATGATTAGCTGCAGACTAAACTAGTCTAAAAATAAGCTAGCCAAGTATTTTTAACAGAATTTTTACAATTGATAAAATTGGGTGTTAAAAACTGGTATAAATGAGGAATAATAGTATAGTATGATTTAATCAGAGATAAAAAAAAAATGCAAAGATAGACAAATAAAATGGAGCTATTAATAGGCATTGATCATGAGAGCGATATTTAGTCTTTTAGACAATGAAAATTATCTCGGCACACTAAAAAAAAAAAAAAGACAATAATATAAAAGGAGGTATATCGCAAATAGATTGTATAATATATAAGAGTAAGGTTGAATCAAAATTTGATCGAGTTGCAGAGCGTTGAAAGTTTATCTTTTTAATAAATAAGCTTTGGACACTGAAGAAAAAAAAATAGTTTGAGGTTGAAAAAAGAAAGAGTTAAACGAAGAGATGTATAGCTAAAAATAGAGTAAAAGATGGTGGGAGATGTGGTAGATGAAATAATATGAGTAGTTTAAGCAATATGAGGGGAGGAACCTTGCAGAATTTAGAAGGTTAGTAAAGGATGACAAGAATGAAGAGAATGGAGCTTTGAAATAAAAACAAGTGGGGTATGTTTGCAGTGTTTGTGAGGAGAGGTGGGAGAAGTTGTGGCAAGTAGAATAAATGAGCAATAATTATGACTAGATGGAAAGATAAGAGCCCAGTTTGAAAGTGTATAAAAGAGAGAAATGTTTAGCATTAAAGGAAATGCAATGTTATTTATAGGATCCAAACGCATATAGTGTATTTCCGCAATAGCTGCCTTGCATCGTTTCAGCGTTTTTACTAATCTTGGCTCTTGTATCTTAGATACCATCCAGTGCTGCCTAAAACCAGCTTTTTTTCGAGTCTGAGTGGACTCTGCGTGTGCTGCTGTGCTTATTAATTCGTACAAAACAGCTCCATTTAGCTGGCAGCGCATCTCTTTACTCTTTTTTTTCTAAGTCTTTGCTAATATTGTAGTGCTTTTTTTTTTTTTTGGTCTATTAAAGTCCTGATATCTCGCATTTTCTGGTGAATATTTTCTGGCGTTTTTTTTTTTCGCGGAATCTTATGAGATAAGTACGAATTTCCTGTCTTTATTTTTTTTTCGGTTTTTATCCATCTTTGTAGTGTTTACACCTTCTTATTGTACCCAATAACCGCTCTGCTCATCTTTTTCACTTTCCCTATCAATCTTTTTCATCCTTTTCATTGGTCCGCTGTATTTATACTTCTTTCATATTTTTTTTGGGTTTTATGAGCAGATTTTCGCGTTATTTTTCTACAACGAAAGAATAAAAACTAGCGATTTATTGGCTACTACTTTTGTTTATGCACAAACTGAGGTGCTAATTTCTAGCCTAGCTATTGGCAGGTATTATTTGACACGTCGCGCTTTGTTCTTTTTAGTTTAAATTTTTATAAAATAAACGCGAAAATTGTTTTTGGCATTATTGCAATATCATAACGGGAAATATTAATTCTTTATCAGGTTGTTTACATATACATTCATTCTTAATACCTATTTGCTACTCATCTAAAGTTGTCTTTATATTACAATTTAATATTTGCTATCTATTTAGAGCTTATTAATACTTTAATATGTAATTTTTTTCTCGAATTTATTAGTCTTATATTTATTTTTTAGCAAAACATTAAAACTGATATAGTATTAGTTAGTTGATTTAAGCACAAAGTTTATTTCTAAATAGTCTACAATGAAAAAATATATATAAAACTAAATATAAAAGTCAGTGGCCTGATAGCTCTACGTAAAAATGTTTGAAGTCAAGTTTTAATAAGTTATAGTAAATATAAATAAATACAAGTTCAGCAGCAAAGGAATAAAAATCAGAAAGAGCTTAGTGAAAACCCCATTAATATGTTTACTAATCAACAAGCTATAATTCACATTCTATTTATCCTACTCTACTGCAATGCCCAAAAGTAACAAAAAAGCGTTGTTTGTAAGCTGGAAAGTATCATACTTTTATTTCAAAATACTTATTGTCAATCACTTTCCAAATAAAAACAGTATACACCTTTTAAAAAAAAGCTACTATAAACTGTATTTATACTTTAAAAGAATTCCAGTCAGTAATATAAATACAGTCTATAATACCTTTTCTTTAAAAATGTGTAAAGCGCTCCAAACTAACTTTTAAAGTCAATCTGTAATGTTCTTTTATGGCACCCAGTTTCTTTGTTAAAAAAAACCGAATCCTCTTTCAATAAAGAATTTAAATCTAAACAATATTAATTTCATACGCTCTATATTCACAATGCCTTAAAAAGATGATTTCATTAGAAAAATAAATATTGTATCTCAGCTCCATAGATGCTCCAGTTCACTAAAGTCAACTTCAAGACGGGATCATAAAGCTCTCTCAAGCTGAAATACGCAACTTAAATAACCATTTCAATCACTCTTTCCTTCCATAATAAAAATGGCATTTGGGTATATATAAAGCGCATCGATAATATTATCCTGGTTTAATATCCCTTGAATCGAAGAAAAGCAAGCAGAGAATTAAAATAGACTATGCTTTTTCGCTTTAAGAATTGGCTATGAATATACTACTTCATCATCTTTTGTCAACAGTGCTTATAATTACTAATTACGATTAAATACTTACTTGATCTGTCTGTATCGCTATATGAATATCGGCTCTTTTTTTTTCCCTTTTATTTTCTGATGTATTAGTGAAAGCGTACTGAAAAAACATTCTACTGTTATTTATGCATTTTGAGAACTCTTTTTTCTCCTATAAAAGTATCAACTTTGCTAATCTAATAAAATTTCCTTCGCTCTTGGCCAGTAATCAGTTGCCCCTATCACATTTATCCTGCCATTTAATCCAATAACATCACTCATTCATTTCGCTCTTCCTCGACTTTTAATTATAAAATTCGTTTTGCTTTTACTGATATTTTTATTATAATAACCCTATTTCTACAAACAATTTTTTGATATTTTTTTTATAATCTATAATTATTGATTTCTTGTTATTATTTCAATTTACTTAATTTATTATACATTTTTTATTTAAATCTCATCACGTGTAAAACTCCTTTCCTTAGCCCAATCAGCTCAACAATTATTTTTTCACCTCTCAAATAACCACCTGTTTTAATAATCTTTGCATTTCATTTGATTATTCTATCAGTATTGCCGAAATTCACTTCGCTAATTATTTATTATATATTGCCAATAATACAGTCATTTCCAGTATTATACTCACAGCTAAAAACATATCTAAATAAATCTTGAATTAATACAGTCATACTTTCCTATAGATTAACTGTAATCCCATTGTTTTAATCATCCACTCAGTTGTACTTATACGCACATTTAATTGCAAAACATTTTCAAAACTCGAATAATCCTGCTTGGATTATAAACTACCATTACTCGCCTTTTTTCTTATAGTAAACTTACTTTTACATTTTGCCCCTTTCTTATACTCAAATTATTCCTATTTTCTCTTACGCAATATACCTAAATCTAAAGTATATACTAACTCTTATATATTCAAATATAACTAACCCTGATAATCACAAAATGCCATCTGCTATTATATACGGCTCATCTGGCTCTCTGGGTTCTGAGGTTGTAACGCTTTTTAAAAATTTTGGATGGGTAAATTTTACTACTATACCTATATTTTATTCCTTATATCATCATCCATATCATTCAAAATAACCCCTTCCATTAACCTTGTCCCACTCTCCCTCCCCACCTACCTTTCCATTTAGTTTACAAATTACAACTTTTCCAATATAAAACTTTGCTTTAAACCCCCTCCTCAACTTATATATTTGGGTTTTACTTGCCTATACTTTATATATTAGGACATTATTGGAATTGACCTTGTAAAAAACAATGAAATAGATAAATGTGTTGTTGTAGACCCAAGCTTTGATTTACTAAAACAAGGCGACTCTATTTGCTCGTCTATAAAGTCTTTAGGTACCTTGGAAAAATCCTTTGACACAATCATTGTCGTATCTGGTGGTTGGGCAGGCGGAAACGCTGCGTCTCAAGGTTTTGTTTTTTGTTTTTTGCATCTCTTCTCTAACCTATTTATAATAAAACAGCGTATCCCATAGCTTTACCTGCTTGTATGTTCTTTTTTTTTTAGATTTCCTTGCTTCTACCGACCTTTCGCTCAAACAGTCGGTGTATACTTCAGCTATCGGTGCTAAACTAGCATCTTTATACTTGAAAGAGTAAATACTTACCCCACTTTACTACTTTATTCACATAATCAAGATAAAAAATTTTTAATTAATTAATTAATTAATTAATTATTCAACTTTTTTGTGATTACAATAATAAAAATAAAAATTTAGAAATGGGGTTGCGATTTTCACAGGCGCTCAAGCTGCGTTGGATGGTACCCCAGGTATGATCGGATACGGATTAGCCAAAGCCTCTGTCCACCAGTTAGTCAAAAGCTTGGCTATGGACGGTTCTGGTCTTCCTCCTAACTCCCTAGTATACTGTATCCTACCGTAACACATTTTAATATCTATATGAGCTCTTAAAACTACCATTAATATATTATTTTTTTCTCTGCATAAGTTTTATTTTACTATATATAACTGATTTACTATTCATACTGAATATCATACCCTATTTTCTTTATGATATACTGATTTTTCCATATCTAGAATAACATTGGACACTCAAGCAAACAGAAATGCTATGCCCACCGCTGACCACTCTAGCTGGACTCCCATCCTTGATCTTTCCTTGTAAATAATCGGCCGTCTATATTTTTACCGAATACTTTGAAACTTTATACTAATTTCTTTTTTTTTCTTTATTCCTTTAGGTTCATACTTGATTTGTGCCAGCATAAAAAAACATTCCCAAATGGCCACTTAATCTCTGTCACCACCATAAACAATTCAACTACATTTATTTGATTTTTTTTTACTTATTTTTTAGCCCATATAAGTATATTCTCATTACTCTATCTTCTACACTGACCTTAACTGGACATCTCACAATCTCTATTTTTTTTACTAGTTTTAATGTATCTTTTTATGAATTTTTATCTCGCTACAACTAGCTCATCTAATTGTTTTCCCGTACAAAAAGTTACATATTTTCGTTTATTGAATTGATTATTATTCACCTATTTTGTTACTTTTCTATTGTGCCAATTAATTTGTGCCCATATTGTGTTATCTATAGCACCTGCCAAGTATGCACATAATACTCATAATAATTTATTTATTAAGCTAAATAACCTTTCATCGTTTATAAAATTGTAAAAAGTTTTGATTGTTGAAATATGCCGAGATTTATCTTATTTAGGGAAAAAAAACATTACAGACCGATTTATTTTATTATGGTTTATTTTTAGCTTATTCTCTGCCTTTTAACGTTCAAGAAAAATAAACGACCTTATATTATCTACAAAATCTATATTTATATTTATTGCTAATTAAATGAAAATAATAATATAACAGCTAATAAAAAATTAAATTAAAATAATTAAAGCGTATTTACACATGCATTTTCAACCAACCGCATTTCTACCTACGTTAATTTTCGGCCAACTGATTCAACTTTTAACCAAAAAATTTATATACATTTAAGGATTCCAATTTTATTTATTTGCGCTCAACTTTACATTTATTGTAATATCTTTTTCATTTTTTGTTAAAGCAATTTCTTAAAGTAGTTATATTCTCTTTTTTTTTTATCTCCATCACCTTCTACCCTTATCCAAACTATACACTTTCTTCTGAATGCCTCTCTCACTATAACTCTTTCCTTTATAAAACTTTTTTATTTTATATTATTTAAACCCATTAATATAAAATGTTGGATACCTTTGCTGATTCCACTTGCAAAAAGTTTAGAATAATTGGTCTTGATAAATATTTCGTTCTAGAAAAAATTGAAATCCGCCCTCTTTACACCCTCATTCCTTTCCAAATCAATAATCTCACAAACGAAAAACTATCCCTAAAACTCGATTCCTCTCAAAATGATGTGGTTCTCATTCAAGAACTCAATCCTAACTGGAACATCCTGTCTCACACTGAAAAAGTCAACTACATTTCTGTGAGAAAGTTAAAGCCTTCTTTTTTCCATAATTACCCCATCGATGTCTTTAATTCTTTAAATGAAACTCAGAATAATTCTATCGACTCTACGTCAAAAATCCCTTCTTCAATACAAAACGCAACCATAAATGATTCTAATTCATCAACAGAGTTACCACGGAATTTAAAACCCAAATTACCACTGCTCGCGATATCTGCTGCCACTAAGCCACAAAGAAGATTTATGCAAATGTTCAATGAAGGCCCTTTCTTAAACCACATTGATCTACTTCCAAACCAATCAAAAACCTTATTTCTTTCTCTAAACACTTCCTCTGCCTCAGTATCAAAAAACAACTTTATAGCTGTTAAAAAAAATATAGAGAATATTTCTAACCATCCTTTATCGTCTAATCAAACCCACGAACTATCGAAATCCTCATCTCATAATACTTCTGTTTCTGAAAACGAATTGGAAAAACAAAAAATTAGACAAATTTCTTTCTCAAGCTCAGGCTCAGGCTCAGGCCCATTCTCTAAACTCTCTTCAGATAACAATTATTTGCTGCCTGTAAAGTTACGAATTTCTGAAGTCTCAAAGCCTTATCAAGACGATTCTGCCTCTTGCGAATTCACTCTGCAAAATCCTGCTTTTACAGAACTCAAATTTATAATCGAATCTGGATTTAGAAAGCTTATTCTATTTTACGACTCGCCTCATCTAAACTTTTTTAACTGCTCGCCCTACTCCTCCTACTACATCGATATTTCTTTCAAAAACGACTCTGTCATTCCTTTAGAATGGAATGCCTTCTTATCTGATCTTAAGCTCTCCAACGAAAGCGATTCTAACTTTTTATCTAGTAGAAATAGCACATCCTTTACTTCTCCCATGGGGAATCAGAATTCCAATCTACAACCCACCTCCACCATAACCGAAAGCCTCAATAAAAGCCCTTATATTAAGCTTATCGGTCTTAACGGCATTGAAAAATCATTTGGAACATTAAACCCTTATGAAACTGACACCATCAGAGTTGTTTATACAACCCAAAACGAAGATCAATTTAAATGTAAACTTACCCTTGAAGATTTAGATAGCAGATCTGACAAATTTGAATGGGCTGTTTATGGTAAAATGAAATCCATTCTTAGTTCCCGCAGATTGGAATTAATTGGTGAAAAAGTTATTGATTTTGGCACATGCGCATCTGGAACTTGGGCTAAAAAACATCTAATATTCAAAAATAACAGCGACCAAAATCTATCTGTTTCATTTAAAATAGAAGGCGATATTGCGGATTTAGAATTTCAAAGCATTGACGAAAATGCTGACGATCCTAGCATTTTTCCGGATCACGAATTTTCATCCTCAAATCTTCAAAACATTGAATCTACCGATCACACATTTTCATCAGGAACTCAACCAGTCAATAACTCAATATCAAACTACATAATCAACTGCAGATCTGAACCTGAAGGAGCTTATTCAAACAATAACAATGATAAGCTATTCGCTAGCACCGAATTTAAACATCAAAACGTTGATATTCCACAATCTGATAAATCTCATTTAATTGCTGAAAGCAGCTTGACTAATAAAAAACTCTCACATTTCTTCAATCAAAACAATAAATTTAACCAACCATTATCCACAGATATTGCCACTAAATCTATTTCACTAGCTCCTAGTGATTCTAGTATCCCAAACACTGACAGTTCTCTCCAAGCTGGAAACAGCCAACACAACTATCCATTTCTTAAAAATTTCCCTCTTGACAGTTTACATGATAACTCGTCCGCTTTTGCTTCTAACTCTCACTCTTCAATTCCTAATAAAAGCTCTTTATTCCTAAGAAACTCTTCTAACATTGACTCTGAAGAAAAAGCAAATGCATCAGATTCGATAATCCTTAGATCTAGAGATGATAATAACAGAAAAAAATCTGACGAGTTAATTCTGAAACCTGGCTCGACTAAAGGTATCATCATTATGGTTTTAGAATCTATTAAAGGCTCTATTCCTAATCAAGAACTAGGAAATGTCTCTAAACACTCTTTCACTTTGGAATGTAAATATGGAAATCCTACCAACAACTCGACTGTTATAAATGCCTCCAATTTATCCATACCATGTATCATCAGCTGCTGCACGTCTTTGATCGCTGTAAAGCAAAAAATTATTGACACTGGCCCTATCAGCGTTGGTGCTGTTAAAAACATATACATAACTGTAGAAAATTTGGCAGATATCGAAGCCCAATTTCGCTGCAGTCTAGACTCAAAAATTATTAACTGCAACCACCTACCTGTAAAAATTCCCCCAAGAGACTCTGTTAGTATCAGAATAGACATTTATCCTCGCCGCATCAATCCAAGATACAGAAAACAAATCAATATTGTAAACTTAAAAAATCGCAATCAGCCCGACTTAATTGTTAACATTAAGTCTGAGCACGTCGACCCTGGAAGAATGTCTTTCCATAATTTGCTTTACAAAACAACTCTTAATAACAGGGAGCAAAATTTTATTGATTTTGGTATCTCTCCAATAAATTCACCCGTTTTAAAAATTATGAATATTGAAAACTTGTGCGATGAAGAAATCGAAATAGAATTTTCATCGGAAAACACGCAATCTCTTAGCGTTTTTTCGCTGTGTGGTGATAGTGGTGTTGATCTACAAATACCTTTCAACTCCAAATTTGACGAAAATGACACTGATTCGAATAATCATCCATTTAATATTTCTCCAAACGTTCAGCCAACTCTCAATTTAAATGACATTTCCCTTAACTATTGTGTAATCGCCTCTGCTTTAAAATTTATGGACCTCCTTAAAGAAGCAAATATTCATGGCATTCGTGAAAAGTTCAAAGAGCTCGTAAGTGAATCAAAAATTAATACCAACAGTAATAATTCGGACCTAGAAAGTGCTGATGACGTATTTTCGAAAAATAACGCATTTAATTCCGATGAGATATACAATGCTAAAAAAAGTATCAGCGATGCTCTTGACTTCATAAACCAGCCTTTAACTTCCGAGTTTAATCACAGAATTGACCTCAAACCTAGATCCATCTCGCTGTTGCGAAATTCTTCAAACTTTCACTCTACAATATCCCCTGACTTAAACCTCACTTCAAAGTCAATAACTTCGACTAAGCTACCAAAAAAGCGATTATCGCTGGATAATAAACTCAATTCCGTAAGCTCTGACTCTTCAAAATCTCTTTTATCTCGATACACTAATAAAAGCAGCCCCGAATATAAAAATGAAATTTCTTTATTTGTAAAAGAACTTTCTGAAATTATAAAGAACAATAAAACAATTCCACAAAAAAATCGATCAGTATCTACCAATTCTACGTGCACCAAGTTGGATCACGACCTTGATTCTAATGCATCTAATTTTAATCACATAAACTTGAAGACCACCTATGACCAATTATTTAGTAATAAAAGACATTCAACCTTAGTCCCTAGCCCATCGGAGATAAGAGCACTAATTAATAGGTTAAAATCTCAATTCGGCAGCAATTACTTCGGTGATACAATCACAGATAAAAGAATACCCAGAAAGATGTTTACGTCCAAATTAGAAGACCTAAAACAGAGCTTACAATCTCTTCCCATCGAATCCAAAAATACATTCCCTAAATCCATTTCTAATAAAAGAGTTGATCAAGCTAATAAACTATCATACCGATACAAAGATAGTGTTTTAGCCAGCCCCAATAAACCTTCAAACTTTAATGGAATTTTTCAACCTAGAGATATAATCAGCTCATCTGTAGCAGAGCCTTTTAAACTTTCCAGGTCTAACTCTTTCTTTGATCTTATAAAACAAGCTACTAAACCAGATAATGAATCTCAAAAAAATGACCTCGATACAATAGATTGTTTGGAGAGCTTTTCGAGTAATAAGAGTTTTCAATCATTTTTGCAGGCTATCAACATTCTACAGATTGTAATTGACGAGCTCGGAAATTATCCTAAAGTACCTTTTGTTTCGAGCAAAGACGAAGATGCATTTGTAAGAAGGCAACTTGATCTTCGAAAATATCTCGAAATGCTGAAAAAAAGCAATCTCCTAAAACCTCTAGGCAAATTATCTCTTAATCCAAACTCTGCTCGTCCGATTTTCTTGATTTTCAACGCCAGTCGCCAACTTTTGCCAGATAACGAAAAAGGCCCAAAAAGGTTTGACACAAGCTTGTATATCAAAATTACAAAATACCCAAAGTCAAAATTAAAGTCCAGCCCATTCCAAAGCTTTGGAATGGAAAGCCAACCTGCTTCGTTTTCTGAGCTTCCTTTGTGCAGATATTTTGTCCAAGCATCTATTTGCAGCAGCAAGCTTGACATTAAGCAAAAATCTATCAACATCGGCACAATTCAACAAAATGAAAGTGCAAAGAAGTTCCTCCTAATTAGAAATCCCAACTATATTCCTTTGCTCTACGCAATTAAAAAAACAGGTTCTATTTCCAGCGGTGATATCTCCTTTCGGGATTACAGGTATGGAATTGTACGCGCATTTGATGAAAAAAAAGTTGAGTTTTATTTTAAACCCACATTGGCTGGTAACTATAACGAAAAAATATTTGTCACTAACGTCGTTGACTTTGAGCAATCTCAGATCGTCATTTTAAAAGCTGTAGTTTTAAAAACATTTAATTTCCATATAAATGAGCTAGTTCTGGATTATGGAACTATAACTATGAATTCAAATAGTGTGAATCTTCCAATAAAGTATCTTGCAATTAGAAACACATCTACTGTTGCTAGAACGTTTATTGTAAACATCAATGAATCAGATACTAAATCGATTATCCAATCCGACTCTAACCTGGTGCTTGACTCTATGAAAGAAAATTTTGACAATGCACCTCAACCAATTTCTTTAACTTCTACTAACAAAAACAATATTTCTGGCTTAGTAAATAATTTCTCGCCAAATATATACACTGAATCTAGCGAGCCTTCAAAGAAACAGGCTAATATAAATTCTTCAGCTTTTGGACTTGATATTCCCAGAAATAGCCCTTCTTTGAACTCTCGAATATCTGATACCATTACTACCATAAGTCCCAAAGCTCTTGAATCCAGCCCTCCTATTAACTCTAAAATCCCTGACTTTGACTCACCTTGCCCTAAAAAACTATCTGTCAGCTTCTTACCCCAAGACTATTTAGGCAACAACATCCAAGGATTTGGCGTAGATATCTCTGGAAATAAAAACGAAACTGCTCAAAAATCGATTTTTGATGGCTCTGATCCTAATCAAAACGTATCTCTGCTGCATTTATCAAAAGAAGACCTTGAACTGATCGAATCATTGGAACAAAAAATAAAAATTGCTAAAAGAAAAAATAAGCCAGAGAAAGTTGAAAAATACATCAAAAAAATAAACCTATTAAAAGGAAAAAATTCTATAGCTTCGGATAATACCAATAGTGATAAACATCCGAACTCTGAACATGATTCTGCTAAAAACAATATAAAAGAGCGTAATTCCGATATTTTAGATTCCTTGCTTTCAAATGACCCTATTGTTACTAATGATCCTAGCAAAAATATCTCAGAACCCAGCCCAATTTCCAACAATAAAAACGCCAAGTCTAACTCCAGTCAATCTAACTCTAATTTGGTTTCCTCCTATAAAATATGCCCCGATGGCTCAATCACTGTTTACATTTTGCCTGACTCTATGGTAACCATACCAGTTAGCGTAACAATAACTAACTCTGCAAATAATTCTTGCAACTCTTTCTCTCCCGCTAAAAATACCCCAAGCTTAAGCAAAACCACTGCTGTTGAAGGATATAACCTTAAACCAGGAATCAAAGCACTAAGTAAGATTTTTTTTAATAATCTTGTTTTAATATATTTTTCAATCAATCAATTAAAACATGTTTTTATTTAATATTTTAAAAAATTTTAAACTATAATGATTGTACTTTTAGATTTAATCGATGGTGTTAAAGCTGAGCCAAACCATGTTGGTTCGATAATTGCTAGTGAGATTACTGAACCTGATAAGATTACCAACTTTAACGAAATTGAAAATGAGATGAACAAAAATCTTTTAACATTAACACAGTACATATCAGTGTTTGAAAATATAGATATTGACAACGTTAAAACAGTGAAGATTGTTGTTCAAGCGTAACAGATATTCATTTTATCTCATTTCAAAAATTCACTCGTTTCCGCTTGTTTTGAATAATTATTCGCTTTTATAGTAATTATAGTTAGCTTAATAAAGATTTTAAACAAAAATTTTCTGGAATTTCTCTAATCTTAATTAAGAGCATTCTTTTTTTTTCTTGTTCAAACTTAATCTTATGAAAGCAGTTCTCAAATTTACTGTAAAAAATTGACATGTAAGAAAAGTAGCTCATTTCTGAATTCTTATCTGATGAAAAATTTATTATACATATTAATAAGTGTAAGATTCTTAATCAAATTAAACTATTTTTCTTTGAAATTGTATTTGATAGTACGAATTCGATATAACTAATGGCATTTCCAGATGATTTATTAGACCCTATTTTCTAACAGAGGCTGTGAATATAAGTAAAACTGACTAGTAGGAAAACTTCAGTAGAAAAACTTCCGCTTCTCAAAATAATCTCCCAACAATAAAAAAAATATCTTTTAGAAAATATACCTCTTTATAAATTTTTTAATTACGTTTACTATACTTTTATTTATTTTTAGGAATTAGCTATCAGAAAAATTGACTATTATTTTTTTTATTTGAAACATTTGATTCTTTATAGGGTTGAAAATTTCATAAAAGCGCCTAAAATATAATCAAAAAATTAAAAAAAAATTTAATAAATTTTAAATTTTATGCGTGAGCGATTACTTATATTGTCTGTTCAACTATCAGGAACTCGCAGTGCTGAATATGAAAATGGTACTTCTTATTCAACGATAATTAATAATAAATTAATATCATTAACCAGAGTTATTTAATATACTAGACTTTTCATCTGTGAAATATAAAATACTAAACATGAAATTTAATTGTATAATGAACAAAATATAGGTCGATAAAAGTATATATGTATTTTAATACTGGTCAATAGGATTTTTTTTATTTCTAAACTTTAATAGTGATCTTTCGCTGCATTTTGGTAAATTTTATATATCTTTGCATTCAAAAATTCTATAGAATGTACAAAATTTAATCATTACGCTTCTATTATAACCTCTTAAATAGCTGTTACTAATGTACCTTTATTGTTAAAATTTAATAACTTGAATTTATTTTTGACCACCTTTATATAAATTCTAACTTAAATCAATTTATTTTTTTTCAGAATAGCTAGGAAAATTACATCATTATAATTTTTCTTTATTAAATTTAATTCGAAAATCACTTGAGTAAATTTAATTTAAATACAAATTTTTTTATTAATTTATAGTTTTATTGAATTAAAATATTAGTTGATAATAAATTGAAAGCTATTCCGCCTTAAAACCTATATAAACTTTTATGAATATACTCTACCTATACAGAATAGTTTTTTTTTATGACTTGTTACTAATGCGTAACAAAATTTTAAATAAATTCTTTTAAGGTATTATGTCTATTTAAAAAAAATTCTGCTCATAGATTATTTATTCAGCTATAATTTAGTCAACTTATAATATATGAAACTGTGTATTGAAACTCATAAAATTATAAACATTATAAATCCTATCATAGAATGCCAATATTGGCTAAAAAACTAATTGTCATATAAATCGATTTATTTAATACTATTTGGAGCTAATGGGTCGTATTTCTAAGCAAATAATATATATTTAAATATTAATAAATATACCCAGATGTAAATACAACAAAAATTTTCTTAGTTTAAATCCTTGTTAATTAACTAAAATTTGATTAATTTTTTGTTGAATATTTATCTTTTAAAAATTAAATAATAATTTAAAAATTTATCGATTTTGCGATACACGAGAAATTTTGAATAAAAATTATGTTTCAAATTTACTATATTCTTTTTATTTTTTTTTTATTTGATTAAATCAGTAAGTTTATATTTAAAAAATATTTTCAAAAATTTATCAAAAAATCAAATAAATTAGTTATTATAACATTTTTTTGAATTACTTTTTATACCATTATAATATCGATAATGAGTATATAACTGGGTGATACTAGATTTTATTAATTTGATTAACTACAGAATTTAATAAAATCAATAAAGTTTTTAATTATTTTTCTTTTTAATTATTTAAATTAGTTCAATTAGGCTCAGCTAAATATTAGAATAATCCTGAAAATTCATCCTCATCTATTCGTTTATGAATTACCAATCCTATATAGTCAAACTAAAAATCCAAAATCGTCAATATATTTCCATAGTACAAAAATTGTACAAGTTTAATTTATAAATCAGCTTTAAATTTTAATCTATTTGTATATATTTATTTTATATTTATCGGTTTATATTATTCTCATTTTTAAACATTGGATTTTTAATTGAAATATAAATGCAATCGAAAAATATTTATATCATTTTTTAAGTATTATAAAAATAAAAATGAGAATGGCAGCTGATTTAGATGAGAATAAAAATTATTACATTTACTAAATGTCAAAAACTGGCTCAAATTTAATGTGAATAAAAATTCTATGAATTTTTCAGCTAAAATTATTTACGAAGCATGAAAACTGATAAAATTTCTCTGTTAATACTTGGTTATTAGGAATTTATTTATGAAGCTGAAACAAAAAATTCTAAATTTTTATATTTATATGAACTCAGACAAAATGTAATAAATACAAAAATTATATATAGATTTGAATTAATTGATTAAGAAGTATCATATTTTTAAATAAATAATATTTAACTAATATATTAATAGATTATTTATGAGATTTGTCATAAGTAGCTAATAGTAAAAAAAATATTGAAATTAGTAAAAAAAATTTTTTTAAAAAAAAGTTTAGAGAACATTTCAATAGAAAAATCATGCTTTGAAGTTCAATCATATCTAAATTTATATAGTAACCCGACTAAAATATCAATATAAAATTTTTTTGCTCAGATATGAACGAATTCTAAAAATAAAAATAGAGATCCATAAACACTAAAAAATGGAGTTTTTGTTAAATTTAAATTAGTTTCGAAATTTCAAGATATTGAGATCAAGAAATAGTATAATTTTTGATAATCCAGTATATGTCAAGAGATTTGAGCATATTGTATTGAATATTCGTGACCCAAAGGTCACGGAATTTACCATTCTAAGAATTCGACGAAAGATAAAGTGGATAAGAACTATACCAACTAAATATATAAAGAGTAAGAGGATCGTCAATAAAATTCGTTGGTATTTAACAGTATAAAAATAGAATAGAAAGATAATGAATAAAGTGTTATTAATTTATTCTAAACATACTCGCATAGAAAAGAAGAAAATAGGATTAAATTTTCAATATTCTCAGTAAATGAAAATAATAACAGTAAAAAAACGTTATTTGCCAATATAATAAAAATTTTTTACTCAAACTTTCGGAAAGTGTGAACGAGCTTAAAAATACGTTTTGGACTAAATATATACGTTATATATATATTTATTAATAATCAATTATTTTGTCTTAAAATAGAGGCATTAAAAAAAATATAATCTAATAAAACGTAAAAAGCTCTATTTGAACTTGTGAAAATAAAGATAATTTAATTATTCCAATGATTTTCCTTTTATAAGACATTAAATGTCTAAAATTCCTACCATAAAGTCACATTTAGATGTAATTAAATTTTTCGATAATATACAAAAAAATACAAGTTACTCATTTTAGCCTTGATTTTTTTAAAA